>CM049604.1:11364181-11421273 GCA_026979955.1 Megalurothrips usitatus
ACCGGTTTTATTATGATCACCATAAACACCATAAGCAATGGTGCTGCTGTACCTGACTATTGAGCTTTGTCATTTTCCACATGAGAAAACGTGCACTGTAGTTCAATTTTTCTTGCCATAAGCAATAGTGCTGCTGTGCCTAGTTATTCATTTTTGGTAATTTTGTCTATGTATTGTGATTTCTTTGAATAACATCATTGACCACTCATGTCCACTCAAGAGCTGTGTGATTTGCATTTTCTAGCATATTTGGGTGCAGTGGGTTCATTGTTAAAGAAATTCTATTGAAACGGTGTTTATTTTGGTACCGGTGATTATAGGATGACCGGTGATTTTGGGATCACCGGTGATGAACTCAACACCTTACACCGCACCAATCAGTGGTGAACCGAATCACCGTCACCGTTTCGAAAATTCAATCACCGCACAGCCCCACACCAGCCCACCACCACCCCGCTATCTCTCTCTCTCTCTCTCACACACACACACACCCTATCTCCCTCTCTCTCCCTCTCCCGGTCTTCTAGAGCAAGGAAGACAAAACACTATCGCGCAAACACAGCCCACTTTGTCTGCGTTTGAGCACAAAGGACAGAACAGAGGGTAAGGGAACGGCCCACAGCTGCACAGTGACGCCTAGCCTATGCTGAAGTCGGCGTGGACGGAGGACCTGCTCATCTACTATCATGGTTAGTATTTTCACAGAATCCGCATGATGTTCAGACACCTGTTTTTCCAATAACTAAAATGCGATTCTGTCGTTGTAGGACAACGCTCCTGACGAGGAGAAGGGAGGAAAGCGGTCTTTCTTCAAGAGACCTGATTCGAAGAAGGTTGGGCGACCGGTTGGAGTGCAGCACCGGCCTTACTCCCAAACCGAAATTCAGGCTGCATTCGATTGCATGGTATTGGAATGCCCCAAATCCATCTCCAACGCGCAATTTCTAAAACGCATGCAAAAGGTGAGTGTGGATGCGTCTAGTCTCATCCCCGCAGTTGACACAGAATAATGACCACTATCTGAACAAGAAATTTAGACTGACGTTTTAGTTTAGTGACAATATTTGCAGTGTGGTGACCGAACCACTTTGTAGTGTGCTTGATAAAGTAGAATTCATGTATAAATAAGATTAACACTAAATTGCTACTACTTTTTCCCATATTCCAGGCAATGTTGAAAGCCTCAGGGACTGAGAGGACCCCAAGTGCCCTGCAAACCTTTGTCAAAGGGAAGCTGAGGGAGTGGGTTCCCGAACTGTACCGGAGAAGGATGCGGAAGGGAAAGCGTCTGACAGATATGGAGACCTTTTTTCTGAGGTAAGATTTTTGCAGTCCTCCTCCCGCCCCGTCCCCCCCCCCCCCCCCCCCTCGTCACCTCTGGTATGGTAAATCCTTCTCCT
The DNA here is from genome assembly GCA_026979955.1 of Megalurothrips usitatus. Lineage (NCBI taxonomy): Eukaryota > Metazoa > Arthropoda > Insecta > Thysanoptera > Thripidae > Megalurothrips > Megalurothrips usitatus. The sequence goes on from CM049604.1 coordinate 11,365,582, forward strand.
TTCTGCATTCATTAATGACCCAAAACTTGTTCTGCCGCTAACAGGGAGTACATGAGTGGTACCGCCTGGACACCTTCACAAGACAGTCCAGAAAAGGCGACACGAAGGAAGGAGGATGGCATCGCAGTGCCGAGCACAAGCCGGGGAGAGCCAGCCAGAGAGGGATCCAGGTTGCCTCTGAAGCCCTTCACACCTGCTTGTGCATCCACACCGAAAAAGGTGCAGCGACTGGAGGAAAATGTAGCCGCAACCACAGCCTCCACCACAGCCTCCGCCATAGCCTCCACCACAGCCTCCGCCACAGCCTCCGCCACAGCCTCCGCCACATCATCGGCCGACCCTGCCACCAGCGTGGAGGACACCGTCGAGAGGCAATTAAAACGCTTCAGGGAGGAGGTCCTGACGGAGGTGAGAGCCGTGTGTGAGAGGAAGACACGGAAGCTCGTCGACCGGGAGCTTCGACTGGCTGGAGTGCCTAAGGTCAAGTCCGAGGAGTCTATGGATGTGGAGGTCATAACCGTGAGCTCCGACGAGGACGAGGCCGACCAAGTATCCCAGCCACTCGACGACGATGATTTTCCCAGGCGACAGTCGGCTAGAGAACCGGACCACGACGGAGACTCTGCCAGTGATGTGGGTGTCCTGGAGGAAGACCATGCAGAGAGTGGGAAAGGCAGCCTCAAGGACCCAGACGAGGACCACTCGGAGGCCGAAACAACGTGCGATGAGGAAGACAAGGAAGCACAGGAGCCAGTCAGTGAGCAGGAGGAGACGGAGGGGTCCCTCTTACACGACAACATGGACAAGTCGCTGGCAGATGTGGCAGCCAGCGAGGAGGCCATGGAACTGAGACGGAGGTATCGAGAGTCACCCTTGAGGGGCAGGGTCTCGACCATCAGCGTAGTGGAAGTGTACAGGGCCGATAACTCCGAAGATGACGACAGAGAAGATTTTCGCGTCGTCGAAGAGCAGGATGGGACGCTGAGCATCTGCCACCGCAGCGTGCTGGATGCAAGCCAGTGGTCAGCTGCGGCCACGGCAGATCATGACAGAACACTGGAAGAGGAGCTACGCAGCATCCAAAACCACAGTATTGCAGCTGCAGTGGATGCTTCGGTAGCAAACTTGTCCCCCATGCAGCTGACGGCGGGACAGAAGAAGGTCTTCCAGAGTGCAAAATTAATGTCGAACAATAAGGAAGTACGGGTTCTGTTTAAGAGGAGAGATTAACCTCCCTCCCATGTATAAGTTAATTGTTAGGTTAAGTGAGTTTGTCTTTGTAAACGATTTTAGTTTTCTATATATTTCAACTCGTTCCTAATTTGTGATATTCTTTTTTTAGACAATATTGAGTCGACTGTTGAGTGACGAAAATTTGTAACAGGTCATGCTGTTTTATATATTTTAGCAGAGGCCTCCTTGGCATAATTCTACCGCAGTACATTTTTACTTGCTTTCCTTTAGGTGTGCTTTTGTGCTTTAGTTGTCTTCTTTTTTTATTTCTTGTGTTTCCTGAATCCTTGCCGTTGCAAGCAGTGTTTGTCCCCAATTTTTTGAAAAAGAATAAACAGTTTCAATTCACTGCAAACCGTGTTCTTTGACAGAAAACTAATCACCTCTAAATAATTTCTTGGAACTGCACTTTTCATCATCTTCTTAAAAATACATTAACGCTAACGTAGAAGCAGGTGAGACATTTTGAGTTCTCGTATTTGATTCTGGTTATGATTGAAAACTGATTTATTGAAAATGGGAGGTAACAGCCGAAACCATCGTTTGAGCTTCGAACTGAGTGGCCAGCAACATGACCCAAAATGACCTTCCCCAGGCAAGGCTGTCAAATCATTCATACAGCCCTTTCCTATTCTTTTGCAAGACAGTGGAATCATTAAATTGTTCTCTGAGATTGCAAATCTAATTCTTAATTAAGGGTTCCAGGAGATCAATTGAAGCACATGCTTTCAACGAAAAGAAACTTGTACTTTATTTGATGATAGGGATGACACAGTGAGAATTTTCTTAGAAGGGCATATTTAACTACTGCAGAAGTTTCCTCCGGTCAGCACTCTCAGCCTCATATCTCGATGCTTCTTCAGAGACCAACATCTGAAATTTACAAATTCCATGACGTGAACAGACTTCAATTATGAACTTGCCAGAAGGAACAATGAAGAAACCCTGTAGTACGTACCCTGGCATGAAGGACTATCTCGACAGCAGTCCATTTGCTGAGGTGTGGAATGTTGTCAGACAGATGAGTGGGTGGAAAAACTCTTGCAACATCGACAACAGTACAAAGGCCCAACTCAAACATTTTTTTGGCCCGCTCCTGAAATAATTCAAAGACATAGGATTGGCTTGGTAAAGAATACGTATCACAACAAGAAGATTTAATTCATATTGGGTTCCACACTTACTATGGTGACATGCCTGAGCTCTAATAGTGGACGAATTTGGACGTCGCTTGCTTGACCTAGGTGTTTCATTACGAACTTGCCAAGTGGGGCATACCACCAAAACCTACCCAACCGAAGGCAGAAGTTTTTCAGGTTCTGCATTCTGCTGGAAAGCATGTGGGACAATTCCAGTGCCATGGGTCTATCAAAGCCATAACTGGCACACAAGGACTCAAACTCATCCGGCTTTTCAAGCAGATCCCTTAAGAAAAGCGCTGACCAGACCCGTGTCAGCATTTCATTAAATTTGGCTCTGTTCCTGATGACTGGATTTCCAACGACCCATTCTGCCAGACAGCCCTCATCCAACCCAATTTTCGTGAGTATTTCTGCATCTGGATTGTCTCTGAGCCCATGAACAAGCTAAAAAGAACAACAGTTTTGAAAACATAAAAATAAATTATTTTTTTTGTTCAGGTGGCTTATAGTCGAAGAATTTCAAAAGATGTCAAACAGATTGCATGTGCAGCACTGACCTTCTTGTCTACAGCTCTAGCATTCCTAATATTCTCATCTTCTCTGAACTGTGCGTCCTGAATCAGAGGCTTGCACATGGATTCAGACACAGACAGGTAGAGAAAGAGGAGCATATTCTGCAGTGACATGGCGATTTCAAACTTTGTCGCCTCCTTCACAAAGTTCTCCCCATCAATTATTGAAATGGACCCTTGTGAACAAAAAATTCGACATGGCAATTAAAATACGACTCATTTGATACGGAATAGGACATGTTTGAAGTATGGCTTTACCTGAAGATGCTGCTGCTGCAACAGGAGACAGACTCAGAAAGTAGTCAGCCGTATCAGTAGAGAGGCCGAGCAGGACTTTATCCAGGTCACTTTGGAAAGCCTCTTGATCCTCCAATGACAGATGGGAGAGGTCCTCCTCTGTGATGGGCTCTGACATCGAAGGGCGAAACCCGAAGCAGGAGGAGGTAGAGACCTTGCGCACACAATGGTTTACCTCTATCCCTTTCAAAGTGGCCACTGCAGCTGATTGGGAACTTCGGAGATGGATATGGCCATTTTTCAAAAGTGCCTGGGAAATATTGAAAATTAGAAAAGGGCTCATCCAATGGAAACAAAAAGGGGGTTAAATAAACCTAACCAGTTCATTTGCATTAAAACTTGTTACATCCTGAGTGAGATCACAATTTTGCACTTACCTGAAGCTCCTTCAGGAAAGGTTCCAAGCTGAAGAACACAGTCTTTTCATCTACTTCATTTCTGCGCTCCATCCCAGTTTGATACAATAGGGTAAGAAGGTACACATCGAGCAAATCAGACAGCTTCAAAGCTGTTCCATCTACAGACAAAGTATGCAGTATGACTCTGGTGACGCCGGTGTAGACTTGTTCCTCCTTGTCAGCTCTGAAACGGGACCTCTGGTAATATGAAGATACAGACAGCAGTTGACTCTTAATATCCGCAACGTGGTCCTCGATCATCTTCTGGAACCTCCCCACTTCGCTTGCCTGCACCATAATGTACGAATCGGGGATGCTGTCTGCTCTGACTTCTGCGTTGGTCCGACCGGCGCGCCCCGTCATTTGCAAGTATTGTGCACAGGAAACCATGCCCGTCCCACACAGCGGGGACCGGATGATGACCCGGCACGCAGGCAAATTGACACCTGCTGCCAAAGTCGTCGTACAGGCCAGAACAGTCAAAATTTTCCTCTTGTACGCATCTTCCAGGGCAGTTCTCTCAGCTTGCTGCAATTCGGCGGAATGGTATCCCAGCCCGAATTCGAGACCAGCCAGCAGGATCGGATCAACCATATCTTTGCTTTCCGATCTAAGATGGCCGATCAGAAGACTCCGCTGATGTTTAAGTTCCTCACTGAAGCCAGCTCCACCGTGGGTGTGAGCACTGGAACAAATCACCGCAGTTAAATTGATGACTAGCGTTGTGTGTAAAACACACAGGCCACGCCTAGGCCACGGATAAAAACCCGACACCAAAAAAAAAATAAATGGAATGGAAAAGCACACACACTTACCCTGCCTGAGTCTGATAGACTTTGGTGAGAAATTGGCACATGTAAGCGCACTGCTTTCTGGTTTGACAGAACACGAGAACAGCGTCACACCTATGCATCGACTCCATAACCAGCTTGGCTATGATGGCATCCCGAAAGTCAGCTTGAAACACCTCGCATTGACCAAGTATCATTTTATCTCTCTCTTCATCTAAGATGTCTTGGCCTCGGTCAGAGAACATGATTTTGCCTCGACCCTCTCCATCTCGCATGATGGGAACAGGCTTCCCAGAGGCGACCAGATACTCCTTGATCTTGGTCGGACGACGGGTGACATTGAACAAGTTGCAGGAGTCTGACCGGCCAGCTCCCAGAAAGACTCTAAAGACATCTGGGTTTCCGACTGTGGCGGATAGTGCAACAATTCTTAGAGATGGACCTGCCCAGCGGAGTAAACTAACAAATAGTTCCTCGATGACATTTCCTCTTTGACCATCGTTGATCATGTGGCATTCATCAACAGACACAAGGCCAATCTCGTCCCTCCTCTGCCCTTCTGCACAAAGGGATTTCCAGAGACCTGTCGCCTTTTCGGGTGTACAGACATAGAGTGTCTGCATGGTGGATTTTGCCCTAGGAATAGGAAACCTGCCTTTCGCTCCAGCGTACTCCTCGACAGAGAATGATGGCACCTTGTGAGCCAGCAGCTTGAGTTCTCTAACTTTTTCCGTGACTATGGCAACGTAAGGAAGAACCAGGCACCCATTCTTTTTTTCCACGAGCATTGTGCGCAGCAGAAGAATGACGGCGACCAACGTCTTGCCACCACTCGTAGGAGCGTGTACCAGGGCATTCTTCATCCCACCATCCTCTCGAAGGTGCTTCCTGAGCATCTCGGATTGCCACTCATGTAGCTCCTTCATCTTGAAGGTTTCAAAGACGGCCCTCCGTATGTCCTCTCCCATGCCATAAAAGTCACATTGAGAAGCCTGATGACAGATTTTCATAGTGGAAGTTGGGTTAGGACAGACAACAGACATGATGGTGGACAATAATAACGCAAAACTTACCGGAATATCTGCATTGTAAGAGAGATCACATGATCCCCCTGCGACCTTGTATTCAAGAAAGGCGGCCTCTGACCCGCAGCAGACAATGTAAGGGTCTGCACTCACTTGAATGGGCTCTGGAGGGATATCTTCCTGTGAGACAGAGGGCACGTCTTCTGAAACACGCTGTGAAGGGCCCACGGATTCGCAGGGTCCTGTCAAAGGAGATATCAGACTGTCAACTGACTACAACACGCCACAGAGATAACGGTAGTAGAAGGTTATTACCGAATCCACAGTTTCAGTTCAAACGCACTCAAAACTTCCCAATAAATGGAAAGTAGACGCCTTGATTGCTTACTTGAATACAGACCCTACGAGACCAAAAAAAAAAAAAAACCCCATCTTACCCGACTAGGTTACGTTAGTAAGTTTTTGTTTTTGTTTTAGGTTGACCAAATGAAGCAGACGAAACCTGAAAAAAAAAACACTTACTAACCTAACCTAGTTGAGTCGCACCGATGTCATTTCGTAGATTTGTTTCTTTCCAACTAAATAATTTACCGAGAACACTATGGCCGTTCAATCGCCGGGGGGGGTCTGCAGGAGAACGTACGGCAATCAACTTACCTTTGACAGTGATTTTTATAAAATCTTCAAATCGCCGTTTTTTCACCCCTCGTCTTTTTCAGCATGCTAAATGAGTGCGCAAACCGAAGTTTGAGTGCGTCTGAACTAACACTGTGGATTCGGTAATACACTACTACTACCGACATAACAATGCGGTACAAGGTTATGTATGCATTACCCGGAGACGAGTCTTTGAGCTGTGATTGACAATCTGACGATAAATCAGCAGACATGAGCTCCGTAAGAATACCCAGATTAACGCTTGCTTCGCTTGGGCCAATTTCTGTCGTAAGAAAAAAAAAGACCTTTAGTACATATGAAATGATTCCAATTGCGATACAACTCGATCATCCCTGTGTGCTAACCTGCGTCCCTGTCGGCGTCATCCAGGCTATCGGCTACCACGTCCTTTTTTGGGGTGACAGGCGTGCCTGAAACAGTGGAATCATACTTGCCCTTCAGACTCACTTCGGGTAACCAGGGCGACGCCGACCTAACCCCCAAGAGTCACTCCTCGCACACAGCACTAACTCACCTGGAGAGAAAGGGCTCCCATCATCATCACCACTAGAAGCAGGATCGTCACTGTCACTCGAAAATATGGTGCAGGGCCTCTTCCTCTTTGGACCACGTGGTGGCTCTGGGGTGGAGGGCTCGTCTTCCGACGACACCAAGATGTAGTCCTCTTTCGACGCCATCGCACAGCACACTGAGAAGACGCAGGTTATGGACGGTATGGACAGGTCCGACCAAGTCCCGATTCAAGTGCCGACGGCGGTGCCAACTGTTCGGCCGACTCTCCAAGAGTGCCAACCCCTTGGCACTGTGGAGGCACCAGATTGGGATAATAATTTTCCGGTTGCCATGTTCGCAACAACCTGACCTAACGTAATTCTTAGGATTCTTCAACTCCTTCGTCTTTACAATCACCAACCCTCTCCAACTTTTTTCGCACAATACCTTCTGCATGAGAAACAAAAATTAACCTCACCCATATGTCACAACATCGGATCCCAAATAACCTCTCTCTGACCCGTCTTAATCTGCCTTTTCTGATACCATGATTCTCCCTTCCGCGGATGACTTTTTCCTCCTTACATTCCACCATCATTCCCATCTCAAGGAATGAAGAATATTTGTCTCATTGCACCACCCCGTGCCATCAGACAGTATCCGTCTCATTGCACCACCCCGTGCCAACAGACACTATTTGTCTCATTGCACCACCCCGTGCCATCAGACAGTATCCGTCTCATTGCACCACACTACCAGACAAGCAAATTCATTCTTAATACTGAGCACTCCGGCGGGGGTGCGGCCGTCGAACACGCCCGTCGTGACTTCGGACACGGCCGCTGGAATAAATGGAGTGGCATCATAGGGTCTCGCACATGACCTCGGCCTTTCCAACACCATGCTGTACATCCCCCTCATTATTTGCCACCCATTCCTCTCCTGTTCTTTTCCTTAAGAAAAGTATATGGACTGTCTTCTATGGAATCCGTTCTATGGAACCGCATTTCTTCCGCGGTAGCTTCCGACCAGCAAAGCAACCCGACACTCTTTGCCTTCAGTACTCGAAAGAGGGACTTAGCGGTTCGATCCAACAGCCCATCGGGTTCGTGTTGCTACCATTTGGGCTTCCTGAGCTCCCCTTGGTTACGTGAGCTACAATTGGCTTGTCGAGCTACCCTTTGGTTTCGTGAGCTACCATTGGCTTCATGAGCTACCATTGGCTTCGTGAGCAACCCTTAGTTGTTCCGTGTAGCGACCTTTTTTTTTTTTTTTTTGTTTTTTTCGTGGAGCAACCCATATCGTTCCGTGTAGCGACCCTTTTTTTTTTATTTTCGTGGAGCAACTCTTAGCTCCATGGTGCAACCTTTCATGCCACCTGTCCATCCTTGAATACCTACTGATCTTCACCCTCTTTTTGTGACCTGACCCTGACGTAATCATTGACCACGACTGTTTCACTGCCTCTCCATACCCGACTCGTCCCATCTCAATTAATATATATCCTCTCCCTTTCAATCGCCTTGCGTCCATCCCTTCTGCTCGTACCCCTGTCTCCTCAACATACTTGACAATTTCTCACGATTGTCCTCTTGCCTCCTCACCCCCTTGTCATAACGTCTCTCCCTGACCTTCCCATCATAAAACGCCTCCGCCTATCCAATGTCTTTGTGTAACAACCCCGTATTCTCCTTCTGTCCCATCATTCTCCACCACCATGATGATGATCCCTTTCATGACGCCACCTGCTTCAATTGGACCAAATCGAACATCACCTATCACTGCTTTTGAAATTAAAATTCACCTTTCTCACACCTCCTAATCTACCTGTTGCTCTCATTCCATTAATCTTGTTATGTTTACACACTGCTCTGACTCATGCTGAATCTCTGACCTCAATGTTTTCCTGTCTCATTCCTTCCTGCCCTCATCTCTCTCCTATAATGTCATTCGTTCTCTTCACACTCAACACATTTCAATCTTCACGCATGCGAACCTGATTTAACCTCACCCAATAACAAAACTTCTTGTATCACCATTCCTTCTTTGCATTCCCTACTCTGCCTCTTCTCATTCCATTGAAACTTGTTCTGTTCCCTAACCCGCCTGTATACCCCTGTCGATACCAATTCCCCTTTTGTCCTTGCCTATCCCATTCACGCCCGACAAAATATCTCAAATTGCATTGAAATTCACTTAGTTCCAATCCCATTTTATTCTTACCTAAATAAAACAAACCAAAAATAACCAAACCTATTCATCTCGTACTTCAAAATTTTCCAACTCTATTTCTTTTTTCCTGCTTCTTGTCATGACTTCATTATTTAATTCTTTTGCTTTCAACTGTCTCTTCATCTGTTTCCTTTTGTCAACCTTCCGCTCTCTCTCTCTCTCTCTGTCTCTCCCTCTCATCCTTTTCACAATTCATTTGCTTTTGCACTTGACAATTCTTCCTCTCTTGTCTTCCTTCATACAACTCTTGTCATTTCTTTTCATTTTTCCTCCTTGTGATCCTTCTCACACTTCTTGACTTCCTCCGTTTCTTTATAACTTCCTCTCCATGACTCTGATCACTTCCGTTCCATCTCCAATCAATTTCTTCCCAAAAACCACACCGAATCCTTGTGCCACACTCTGTTCTTGTGTCCTCAACATCTCTTCCTTCCATATCCAATCCAATTTTATTCTTAACTACATAAAACAAACCAAACTAACCAAACCTACTCAACTCCTACCTCTATTTCAAACGATCGAAAACCATTTCATTTGCTATTTTTCTTTTCATGCCCATCCTCTCTGACTTGATCGTTATTTGCTTCCAACTTTCTCCTGCTGTTTTCTTCTGCGATCCTTGTGCTCTCTCTCTCATATCCCTTTGACAATTCATTCAGACAACTCTTCTCAATTCTTTTGATTTTCGCTCCTTGTCACACTTCTTAAATTTTTCTGTTTCTTAAAAACTCTTCCTCAACTTGACTCTGATCACTTTCGCTCCATCTCCATTCAATTTCTTGCCATAAACCACCCTGAAACCATGTGCCTAACACTCCTGTCTTTCAACCACTCACTGTCCTTGTCGCCTCACCCCATCCCATCCTGTCCCCAACAAACCTAACCTCACCCCATCCCATCCTATCCCCACCTAACCTAACCTAACCTAACCTAACCTAACCTATCCAAATCAACCTAAAGAAAAAGGAAAAAAATAAAATCCTCTAGTAACCTAACCTAATCACCTCGCATTCCAATCACCTATCTTCATTCTTTTTCTTTACTCAAAATTCAAAAAAAAATGTATCGTCGTCACTGAGAGAAATCTATATAAGCAAGCATGAGCCATCACTTTACCGGATCAGAAGAGGGCAAGGTCACGCTGGAGGCGACTCCTGCTCTCGCATCCAAAAAGGGTGCCTCCGCCCCACAGCAAGCAATAAATCGATCTTCAATTTGTCGCGTTGGACCACCTGTATAACAGATACCGTTTCAGGATGGAAATTTGTAGTCATGATCCAAAGGACACCGAAATTATTATGCATACCCGGATCTCCCACTGAACTGACATCGATCTCTGCTTCTAGACACTGCACCAGAAGCTCTAGATTGCTGCTGCCGCAGTCATGGGTTTCATCAAGACCTGCCACAGTAGAAAAATAATAATTAAAAAAGATGTCAGAATATATCGATTGTTTGGCTTTCACTTGCCCTCCTATTTAGACGCAACGTTACCTTGTTGGCTTGCCTCATGGTGGGCACTCGGAGACGCCACTTGCCCTTTTGCAGCCTGTACGTCTGGAAAACGAAAACGATGAAGAACAACCTAACCTAACACAGACATGACCTAACCTTGCAACACACACACACACACACACACACACTTTAATAACCCTTCCGTACCTGAAGAGGTGGGAGAGAAGGGGTTATCCCATTCCCCGTCACTGCCGACGGAGGAATCGCCGTCCGACTCAGTGCCGCTCAGGACGCAACACGGTCTCTTCCTCTTTCTACAAGAGGAGGAGGAGGGTTCATGCTCAGGGAAGCTATGGAGACTCGCCCCGCTCTCATCATCCTCCGAGGATATCAAAACCACACTCTCGTCGGCATCCATCACTCAACACAAACCAGGCTACACCAGACCAAACACAAAAACAGCACACCAGACAACATGGAGGTCAAGAGCGTCAAGCGCTGTGTGGCTTAGTGCACCGAGTCGGCACGAGGCGGCGCTCGGATCGCCAACAACCACCACGGCCTCCAGTGTGGCCAACGGTCACCACAAAAGGAAAATGTACAAAAAAATGTACATGGTACTCTGACCTTAAAAAAAGGGCTTCCGATTGGCCTCCTGATTGCTCAATCCCTGGACACCTCCTCTGACTTGATCCCATCACTTCAACATGCCAAAACAGAAAATGAAAAGTACTGGATAAACAGGAAAACACCGAGGAGTACCATGTACAAAAAAACGTACATGGTACTGAGCACGTACAGAAATGATCTTCCCTTAGAACTGCCAAAACTTCTTTTCCACCTAACCCCAGAAACGGGACTTAGCGCCGCAGGCGCCCATCCGCCCCCGAACAGTGGTGGACGCTAACTCGTGTCAGCCAATCCTGAATATTGAAGCCGTTCCTGAATATGTCAGCCAATCCTGAATATTGAAGCCGTTCCTGAATGTGTCAGCCAATCCTGAATATTGAAGCCGTTCCTGCATGTATCAGCCGTTCCTGCATGTATCAGCCGTTCCTGAATGTGTCAGCCAATCCTGAATATTGAAGCCGTTCCTGCATGTATCAGCCAATCCTGAATGTGTCGACCAATCCTGAATATTCAACTCCCTCGAAAATGACTGTCCATGTTCCATTTCTTGTGATGTCTCATGACATGAATTGCAATATCATAAATTCTGAAAATTCTTGTTCCGCACCCTTGATATGTCCCTGTGATGATCCCTGTGACTTATCTTGTGATGCCCTGTGTCAAACTTCCTGTCATGTTTTTCCAACCACTCACACTCCATCTCGTGTCCCAAATTCAACATAAATAAACGAACACAAATAAAAAACCTTTAAAAAAAAAACTTAAATAACCTCACCTAATCTACCCTGTGACTGATCACATGTCACTGTGACTCTTGTCGATTCTTTCATTCATTCCGTGTTATGTCACTGTTCCTGTGTTTGCTTTGAATCTTCTTGTCATGCCCTTTTTGTCCCTTGTCATGTCCCTCCATGTGATGTGTTAACTTGACATTGAAACATTCTTTTGATGACTACCCAAGACATAATAATAATCCATCCCTTTACCTTATCAACACTCTTCAATTTCATTTCAAATTTGAAATCATCTTACATCACTTTCTCATTCATGTGCCCTGTGATTCATGTGTCTTCTTCATTCTTGATAATTCATACGCCTCATCAAAACAAACCAAACTAACAAAACCTATTCATCTCGTACTTCGATTTTCCAACTCTATTTCTTTTTTCCTGCTTCTTGTCATGACATTTTAACTATTCTTTTGCTTTCAACTTTCTCTTCATCTGTTTCCTTCTGTCATCCTTCCGCTCTCTCTCTGTCTCTCCCTCTCACCCTTTTCACAATTCATTTGCTTTTGCAATTCACAATTCTTCTTTTTTGTTTTTTCTTGAATCTCATCACTTACTCTCATGTGATCCTACCATACAACTCTTCTCAATTCTTTTCATTTTCGCTCCTTGTCATCCTTGTCACACTTCTTAAATTCCTCTGTTTCTTAAAAAAACTTCCTCAACTTGACTCTCATCACTTTCGCTCCATCTCCATTCAATTTCTTGCCAAAAACCACCCTGAAACCATGTGCCACACTCCTGTCCTTCAACCTCACCCCATCCCATCTTATCCCCACCTAACCTAACATAACCTAACCTAACCTATCCTAACCTAACCTAACCTAAACTAACCTAACCTAACCTAACTGGCACTATATATCACGAACTTTCGTACACTGCCGACTGATGTTAGCAACAGTCGGAATGTCTGGAAAAAGGAAAAGCATGATAATGATACATATAACACATCAGTCTAAATAGTCATCTGAAATCATTTCTATATTCGCATGAAGTTTAGTGGCAACTTACATTAGAACTTCAGGTGCTTGACAATAGAGATTGCGGACTGAAACACCTGAGAGCATATGGAATGCCCCTCGAAATGAGTCGACATTGATGTGCTCTGAAGCCAAAAAAAAAAACAAAAACATTAGATACTAGTTTGGCTACAGAAGCATGTTGATGTCAACGGAAAACAAATCAATCAGAGATTGCTGTAGGCGTCTTACAGCCACACATTCCCCCCACAAGCAAAAGAATGTTTATAGGCAAATGAACTACTGACCAGGTTCAGCTCAATACGAGCCCAGCATAGATTTACACTCGGGTACAACCATGTGCTCAAAGCTTGTCCTCGTCACCTGCAAGAAGAACGAGACTTTGAATGAAAACAAATAGGTGTATGAACAGACTACATAAACAATATTTAAATAGATGCTTACCTCATAGTATTTGAGATGGTCTCTTGACTTGAGATTGGAAACATGTCACATGAGAACCTAACCACTGGTCACAGCAAAGTGGTTTCGCCATACATTTGCATCATCACCGCAAGAAAAGAAGCACTGCAACAAATTGAAGACATTGGTTTTAGGAAACGCACTTTTCCTTTCACCTGTAACGGTGCTTCCAACTCCCTCATAGTGGGTCGCGACAGGAGTATGCTACTGATAACTGAGTACAGTAAGAACTACTTCAGAACAGTTTAAGGTTATGGCATGTAGCACATGAGTAGAAATGCGATTAAGAAAGAATATATTTGCAAGGTTACGAAGTAGTTCAAATCGTGAATACTAATGCTGTTTCAGCAATAGCCAGGACAGGCACAGGGGAACATAACCTCTGACCGTTGTTTGAAAAAAACTGCATCTTTTACTTATGTAACCATAACACAGCGGTCTAGTAAGTGTCCGCGGATGCGAAATTGCTTTAATAACGAAACGCGTGAACGAATGAAGGCAGTCAATCGACCCCCACTTCATGATGCATTTCATTTCGTTTCCTATAAAATCACGTCATGGAGCGGGGGGGACGTACGTGAACGCGAACTGATTTGCAGCCGACGTACTACTTGTCACTTACCTGTCATCAGACCACACCACAGCCGCAGCAACAGGAAATATCGCATTGAATGTCTAAAAATCATTTCGAACTAGCAATTGACGACAAAATATGTCGCAGCAAAGCCAAACCACCAGCCTGCCGAACGGCGCCGGACGGCTGCCGTGACGTCACTGAGTTCCGTCAGTGTGCCAACCGCACGGATTGAAATGTCCTACATCTGCTACTACTACGAAATATTTCAAACGCAATTAATCGAAAGAATGGCTCGTCATTTTGTGGGCCGATTATTATAGAACCGATACTGGAAAGCGGAGCTAAAACGGTTGTGTGGTGTTTCTGTAAAGTCCGTGACCGACAGACAGAGAAATCCATCGGCAGAGGGAATGTCGGCCATACAATTTCCGACACCACCCGTTTCCGCTCAGGAAGTATTATATTTTTAAATCCCGACCTCGGTCCCCGTTTCAAATTAATGGAGAAATGCTGACGAATAATGACGAGAATGGAACACGGGCGCGTCTGGGAAATGGAGATTATGTGATCCGGGTCAAAACACCCCGCAAGCTAGGTAGGTGGCGCCTCTGTTCTTTTTCTTGGGGCCGGAGGGGATGGGGGGCGGGCCGGGATGGGGGAGAGGGGGGGGGGGGGGCGCAGCACCCTTCGTGGTCGTTCGATTCAGAATCCGCTGTCAATGCTCATCTAGGCACAGCAGCCACAGAACCATCCCCCAAACAGAAGCATCAACAAGAGGAAGAATGGCCCGCAATGGTAAGTGCCTCTATGTGTGTGTGTGTGTGTGTGTGTGTGTGTGTTCGTGGGTTGCGGGGGACAGTGTCGAACACCGGGTACCCGTCCCGGGCCGTGCTGGATCGGGGCTCAACGGGTAGCTCTGCCGGGGTGCGGAGGAGCGTTAAAACGTTCAAACACTCGGCGACGTTGACTCGGGGGCAACATTGTGCGAGGCCCGGTCGCGAGCACGGTTGAGAAAGATCCGACGCATTCGACGCCGGTGTTTAACTGGGCAGTGGGGGGGGGGGGGGGGAGCGCAATTTCTTGACCCTGTCGTTGCTTCCGTGCGGTTGTGTGCGTGCGCGCAATTCTAATAAGTGTCATTGGATTGCAGGACTAAGAAGACTCCCACCGGGAGAGACGGAGTGTACATCCCAGAGGACACAATGGTGGGTGGGGGCGCCTGCGGCGGTCCTCGGGCCCCGACGTGTGCGGGGCCCTTACGGAGCCGCCGCAGGCCGCGTCCGGCCCCCACCCCCACCCCGGCCCGCCGCCGCGCCCGCCGCCCAGGATCGGCGGCGGCAAGATGAAGACCACCCCGTGTATTGGCTCCGGCTGCCGCGACCGCAGCCGGGCCATTACACGGGGATGGCCTGACCATGAGGCAGGCCCCATGTGAGTGACTGCACTTCATTTGCACTTCAACATTTTAAGTGCCGCTAGTAACTCGTGCCCTTTTCTGTCTTGCAGGTTGTTTTTATCATGTCGACATGACGTATTGAGGTCGAAATAAAGAATTTTTAATAGAGCATTTCGTCTCTTATATATCCAACCTGTAACCGCCGTCAACACATTACACGCCTATTTTAGTTCAACTGCAATTTTGGATCCCAGGATCGTTTCACAGAAATATATTACGATTAAATTAAAACTCCTCGGTTTTACAACCTTTTATCCAAGTCGAGGTCTCTAGCTACCCCTGCACGGCAACTCCAAAAAGCAGTGTCAAGTTCTGAAAACTTTGAGAGATCTTAAAACACTTTGTAATTCAAACACTAACCAGGGGAGGTTAGCCTTTACCTTCCCTCGCCTTTGCTTTCGCCTTTGCTGTTTGTTTCTTTCATAAATACGAGTGATTACTTATTGGTAGCACCGTGATGCTTGAGTGTTCATTGGAATAAGCGTCATTGTCAGATTTTCTCACAGTACAAGCAACAGTCAAAGAGACATGGTGCAGGAACACAAAATAAAGTGATTCGGGCAAGATGAAAGCGCGAGCCATTTGGCGGAATTAGGTATATTAAACTATTCAAGTACAGACCAATACAATGGCACTTTTACAAAGTTACGTCCACCCTCAGCACAAGACTTGAAGGTGCTTGGAAAAGCAAGGACTGCAATTTAATGAAATAGTTTTTTAGATATAACATAATAAGTTTAATAACCACCTTTAAAAGAAAGAGTCCAACCTAAACCACAGAACATCAGATACACAATAGATAATAAACAAGAATAATATGGAATACATCAAACAGTCTTGCCCTGATGAGCCAAGCAACAACCTAACACACATTTGTAGAATGTCTTGCCAATCACTGGTCTAACACTTAAGGCGATGCAATTGACACCTTCTGTCACAGAAACGGCAGAACCACGCTAGGTAAAGAAATGCTTCAACAGTCCTTGTGTGTCCTTCAAGTTTCTTGTTGTGCTTGTAGTAGTTCTTCTGGCCGGTTGAGTAGGCAAAGCGTTCGCTAGAATACAGAATATAAAAGTGTTAATGTCAACAAGAATTGGAGGGGTTCATGAATGCAGCAGAAGCAAAATACTTACTGATGTGTGAATCCTGACTCGATTCCTCATCGATGGGGGAGAATATGTCGACTTGAGACATCTTTTTTCCGCACACCGTCCCAAAACAGCCCGGTAAGCAGTATTTCCTTCCCGATGTAACGGCCTCACGTGCAGTGTCTGAAAAACACGAGCCACACAGTAACCACTATGAATGCAGATACACATGGCCCACAAGAAAACATAACCTGCAACAGTTCGATTGTATGAGGCAAGTGGACTCCGCGTTTCCTCACCTCCAAAACCGATCACGATTGATCACCAGGAAACCACTGCTCTTGCAAATGTGTCCTAGCCTTCTCTAGAAGCAAGTCATCGTGGAGAGATCTTACAACACATTCTAATTTAAACACTAACTAAAATTTCCGAGTACATAAACAGAACAGCGAAGGCAAAGGCGAGGGGAGGAGGGGTTATCATTGCGATAATAGTATGACAACTATTCTCATCGACAAAATTTCTCATACTGCAGCCTCGAGCGGGGTGCCACCTCGAACGGATCACGTCACATCCCGTTCACACCGAGCAGAAAGCTTGGTTGGGGTTAGGTTACTGTTATCTCTTTGTAATTGTAATTGTGCCAATTTTAGTGGCGAATTAACGAGGTACGTGTGTTATTGGCCATAACGGCTGCAATCAGGTTGTCATTGCTGGGTCCGGTTCAGCCACTGAGCGACTTGCTCACCGCAGCTTTGCACTGTAGAGGGACAGTGCGAGATATAAGAGAACCAACGGAACACGGACGGCACAATATTTCGTATTGATTTCTCTTCATACAGATCACCGGCCGTGTAAGTAGCATGTGAAACATCATTCATTCCGTGTTAGGTTAACCTATCCTCAAGTAATAACGGAAATCGGTTGTTTTTCAGATGGAGCGCACAAGACGCTCGTTGCATGAAGAGGTTAGTGCCTTGAACGAGTCCTTTGAGAATAAATTGAAGCTGAGGAATATGATTGAAGCCAGAATGGCAGTCGAACAAAGAGTTTTCAGCCTATTAATGAACAGGGAGTCCATCGGTAAGAGCGAGGTTATGTCAACCTTATAATCTATACTGCAAATTTATTATTCTTGATTAAAATTTTATTTACAGTGGCCTCTGATTTTGCTCGCCTCAGAATTATCGCTCTACAACAAGAGTGTGTGGCTGATGATTTGGAGGAATCTGCAATATCCCAAGCAACTATTGCTCTTGCTGTCCGACATGTGAGCTTTATAAAGAGGCAGATGAGGCTCCTGCAACGACGCTGCTGACCGGGTACTTAAACCATTAGTTTTGCATAAAGTTTTACTTGTGACGTAAGAAATACTGTACTGACTGAAACGGCAAATAAGGTCTATTCTCAGAAGAAATGGGGTCACTTCTAATGCCTACACCGTCGTGTCTTACTGGGGGTTGCAAATGCAGAAAACGAGACTTCAAAGTTTTGTGGAGGCTAAGCTGCAGATGGAGGACTAACAGTAGGCTTAATACTCCAATACTCAAAGACCAAGACCGGACTAGTACATTTGACTACATTTTGGTCGGCTGTACCTACCATTAGACTCTGCTGATCATTGTTTTAAACATGCTTTCTGCGTTCAATGGGCTTAAGACCATCAGGGCACATAGTGTTCCTGGCCGCATTACATGTTTTTTTTTTTTTTTTAAGTTTTATTATTATTTTTTTTTTTTTGTACTTTCTTATTTTTTAGGTTTGTTTTCCCGTTTTGATTTTTTTGTTTCTTTTTTTTTAATAATTTTATGTGTTTTTTTTTCGGTTTTTTTACTTTAATGCAGCCATCTCAGCCACGAAGAAGGCGTGTGGAGGGCATGGTAACAGATTAAGGTAGGAATACTATTAATCCACCGTCTGTTCTTTTGTTGCAGGCTCAACAGCTACTGGAGTTGCTGGATGATCAGCTGAAGCAGTCGGGAGACCACAAGCCTCTACAGCTGCCTTGTAATTTTTTTTTAAAACCTCTTTGCGGAGGTCTCTTTTGTCCCTCTTTGATCTATGCCACTTTTCCAGCTGCTCCTTTGTCAGAGCATTCAGCTTCTGCAACCCCCTTGCTCTCTTCTGGTGAGTCAGTGCTATTTTATTGACAACTTTTTTGCAACTCTGACTTTCGTCGCAGTGTCTGAACACTTTCTGTGCTACTACGAAAACCCTCATCAAGCCTTCCTTCCTACAAGCAAGGCAGATGCCTTGACAGTACATTGTAAGTTTTTATTGTGTTTCTTTGTCGCAGGTTCCACGAGATGACCAGCCCGGACAGAACAGAACTGCAGATCAACCACAGAGTATTGGCAAACAAGCTTAAACAGGTCTTCAGGATAAACACAGGACAATAAGGCCTGGGAGGCTAAGGGTTTTGAAAAAATAATTAAAAATAACTTACAACACCTCAAATGGAAGAGAGGATGTCTGACAGTACCCTAAAGGAGATCTACAGTCCTTCTTCAGCATCAGACCCCTGCTATTCATCGTGGACAAACTCCAGAGTAGATTCCAGCAGTGGTTGATTCTACTCTTTGGTCTGACCAGGAAGTATAGAAGGGGTCTGATGCGGATGGGAGACTCCACATTATTCTTAGCGGGATGTATGACGGACGATCTTCAATTTCAGTTGCCAAAAAAATATTCTTCAATATTTTTTTTCCAAAATTATTACCTTATTTCAAAATTTTGAATTTGTTAGAATAAATTCTAGTAAACTAAAACATCATATTTCAGTTCTCCTGCATATTTCACACATGTATGCCAATTTCCGTGAGTTTCGTTCTTTTTATCTTTAAGTCATGGCCGAATTTTCTTGTTGCCGTCAAGAACAAAAGGACCACGTTGCCTTTTACTATTTTTCATGTATTATGATTACTACTTTTCACTTCGGTTCAATGTTCTTTGTTCAATGATTGCAGAATAAAAGATTTTTATTACAAACACGATTTAAGCCCATCATTCAGTAACAGGAAAAAGTAATGCCACAATGCCTTTTCAAATGAAACATAAATTATATCCTATTTCGCATAAATATGATGTTTAAGGCGACATATCAAACACATTTATTGCGTTAATCACAGAGTGTCTTGTCCAGCCACTTCCTGACCTCATAGAAGGCATCCTGCCGGATAATCCGCATGTCAACAGGTCGGTTTTATGGCCGAACAGGAGTGGTTTTTAGACAATGGACAGAAACAGGCACTGTCAGTCGCAAAGGAAGTGTTGACCGACATTTTGACTCTATTTCTTTAATTTTCTGAACATTGTCTTATGTGGTTCGTGACCGAGAGGGGGAGGCACCACTAAAGTATGGCAATGTGACAAGACCTTCGGATTGTAGAAGACTTAAATGTTGCTGTCCCTGAGATGCTCTCTGCGTTTCACGGTCTTGAGACCGTCTGGAAAAAGTGCCAGGCCGCATTACATGTTTTTTTTTTTTTAATTTTTTTTTTTTTTTTTTAAATTTTTTCTTCATATTTTATGTCTTTTTTTTATTGTAATTTCTCAGGATGCAGAGCAGACAGCTGAATTGCAGACAGCGAATTCCTTTGTGTTATGAAGGAGTTTTTTTCATATTCTTGGTGAGAACAGGAATGAGGAGACTCTGACTTTTTTTAAACCGCTTTATTTTTCTGGCATTGGTGAATCGCTTTGCTAGATTGATGTAGTAGCGGAGACATTTTCTTTTATAGCAGGTGTTGAACGGTACAGGGATGCAGTTATCGATGGTAGGAGGGGACCAGAACACCCTCTGATGACAGTGAACACAGACCATGAATCTGTTGTTACTGCTGAACTGCTTATCGCGATATCTATATTCCTCAGAACGGGACATTTTTGTTCTGTGCTCCAGGAATGCTCGTGTGAGCGACTGCATAAACAGCTGATGCAGGGCGTCAACGGCACAGGAAGATTGCCGGCACTGAACTTTGGATATACGTTCCTGGACAATGTACAAAAATTTGCCCAAAGGGTTGCCCTATTGAAGGACCTTTCATGTAATATTTTTTTTTTCTGACGCACAATGACGCGTGCAAACAGAGTATACAGTGAAAAATGATGTGAAACCAAAGGGTCAGAGAACGAGCACAAATGAATTCACTTGAGAACAAATTTCCCGATGAAGTGGCACTTGAGATGACTTCACAACATGCTGCCTGCGTTTCAACGGGCTACAGAACGCATTCCATGTTCGTTTTTGGAAATTTTCAATATTTTTTATCTTTTTTATTTTATTCCTTTTTTTCTTACAAGATGGAAAGCAGACAGCTGCGGTTTATTCTATAATTCTATATTTTGTCCATCACATACAATACGGAAATGAAAACAGTTGAGATCATGAACAGAAAAGTAGTTTGTGTCTCGCAATATATAGCATTTGAAATAGAATGTAAGGTGACAATCCTAAATGGAAAAGAAAATTTGTCAGCAGTGACATCACAAGGCTTAGATGCTGAAGAAGCTCAAAAAGCAGAGCCACAACAAATGCGAATAAGAAATTACCAAAGACCTCGAATGAATTAAAGTATGTCAAAACTTAATTTTAAACTCATCCAGACATTGCTCTAACAGTTTTCGCACCAGGATGGACAGGATAGCCGAAAACGATTTCGAAGTAAAGAATGAATTATTGTACAATGACAACGTATTTCAGTGAGTAGAGTCTCTCTCCAGAGACCAAATTTGATGATTCTTGTTTTAAAAGCAGCACAGAGGCATACTGATTCTTTTGAAATATAGTGGGGAACACTGTCATCAACAGTTGAGGAGCAGCGTTGAAAAATACACTTAACACAGGCAGCTGATCCATCTGGGGGGGCCAGGAATATTATTTTGAAAAGGTACATGCATGGGTAAAAAAAAACGAGACACAGGGATGATAGTGGTATTACTAAGTCACAGATTTCATCTTGTTTTTAAATCATATAACTCTCTTTGACATCAAGCCCCAGGAGGTGAAGGAGGATGAACATTCAGCAGGCCAGCTTCAGAACTAAAGCAGCCACAAGGATGCGGGTTTTCCCCATTTAAGTCAAAGAGTTCTGACGATTCTCTTAAACCATACACCTTTAAGAAAGCACCAGCGGTTCGAATTTCAGAGTCAGAATGCAATTGACACAGTCTTTCTTTGGAGAAAAATTATTAAATATAAAATAAAGACAGACTTTTTTTTTTCCCCTAAACTTCTGAGCTTCAGACCCTCTTCATTTCTGACTACTAGAGGGAAAATGGAACTTAATGACACCCAGATTAGGACTAGAGGATGAAATTTACCCACTCAGAGATCTTTGGAAAAAGTTACAAAGGCACTGCGGAGCAGAATAATTAAATTCAGCAGCCTATTTCTAGAACCAAATCCTTAACCAAAAGCCGCTAGCCAACTGACATTTATACATGAAATTCTATGGACAACAAGAGACTCACAACCAGAGGGAGAATCCTTGAGGTGAACTGCCAGCAATTTAATAGAATTTTCAAAGTTAAAAAATCTTCCCAAAGCACGCATTATTGATAGCACAGCAGAAAGGAAGAAGGTATGAATATGAATACATTCAGTCTTATGTCTACTACACATGTGGGACATTATCTAGACAAATTGTATTATCAATCAACAATAAAATATCAGTCCTGTTTGGTCCTTTTATGTGCTACACGATAGCAAACACCAGAGCGTATATGCCTATTAAAGGACCCAGTTCCATGATATGACTTGCCACACGCATCACATTCCATCTCCTGAGAGGAGTAAGATTTCCTATCGTAAAGGCTTTTGTACGCCTCCATGATTGAGACAAATTTTTCAACATGACAAGCCTTTACATGAGATCTGACGGCCGCAGCGCCATTGCTGCCATACTTTTGAGTGTCATGATTGCATTCCGGGCACCTGTGGGATCCACTGGGCCTTTCAGGCAGATCCTCAGTTGAATCAGGGGCTTCCACATCAACCTCCTGAAGCACAACCGTAGTTCCAACTGCGTTATCCTGCACCACATCCTCTTCGATATCAATGATTTCAGCATCTTCATCTTCATCCTGCCCATTGAAGAAGCGCTGCCAGTATTTACCTAGCTGGAATGGAATAGAAATAGGAAAGTTATCAACTGTTCATGTCAAAAAAAATACAACAGTCAGAACCACCTGCTAGTCAGAAAGAAAAGAAAAATGTATTGAACCTTATCTGCATCAATATCAGGACCAAGGAGGTTCTTCCACAGGACGTCACTTCCACCAATGGCAGGTTTGCCCAATTCAGGGTGCAGCAGTGGGTGAAGAAGTTGAAGTTGCATTGATATGGCCAGTAGTCTTCCTTTCTGGAATTTGTTCCTTGTTTCCTTTGGAACACCTATTTTTTGAAGGATAACTGAGATATCAAAGTTGTAGTAAATGAAGGCAACCCTTAAAGAAAAAAAAATAATAAAAAAAAACTTGAATGTATTGTGAATGTAATTAGTGGTAAGTTAAGTGGTGGAGAATTCAATGGACTAGGTACTTACGATGGGCAATGACAACGAGGAAGTGACAGCATGCCAGGCAAAGCCCATGTTCTGGAGCAAATGTTGACGGCCTCACTGATTGAACATCCCAGTTTAAATCCAAAGTGGATCACATTGGGCAGAAGATAAACGATATCACCAGGTTTCTGGATAATCTGTAATTAGAACAGTAAGGCAGTGAAAGTCTGTATTCTGCAAATGTATATTGGCTTAGACTCAAAAGATAACAACAATAAGAGAAGTATAACTGACAGTATGAACAGGGATTCCTGCTTCCACTACAATCCTGGGGTCAACAATAGCATGTTTGTGCTGGAGGAAATTTGCACAAGTACGGTCCCCCAGGGACAACCCCAATTTGGACAGAAGATTGCAGAATGCATTGCAGTATTGGGGAGGGACAGCAAACCTGATAAGTAAAGAAAAAATAGGGTGTCCAGCTTATAATTTGGCAGAACAGTTGGGTCTCATTTATCATAGGAATTTATTAGACCACTTCACCTACCAAATATTTGGTGCCCCACTTATGTGCCTGTTGACAGCTTCACAAGACATATCTTCTCTGTGGCAACCAAAGGGTGCGCCTTCACTTCCAATGTACACAGTGGGTGTAACAATACCTGGATGTTTGCCTCCCTTTAGGTACTTTATATACGACACCATGTCGTACATGCTAGTGTTTGCAGTTGTCAAAAGCTTGGGGGCATCAGGATCCACTTCCGTCGGATTTATATTTGCCGCATACATGATCATATTGCCTTTTTTTTTAAGCTGTACATAGAATTTCTCAATGCAAGGGCCAATGCCCTCTTCATGAAGCACCTGTTCCCTGTGACAATGAGAAAACAGAGACACAGGTATCAACACATACATTCTCACGCTATTCTTGAGGTCTAAAACAATGTGGTCATAAAGCCCTGGCAAATACATTTGTCACAAACATTTAACAACAGTGACATTGCCCTCCCTCTGTCTGTCTACCCATTTTCATAAGAACAAACACAATGAGTATATCAGATTCTTACAGAGCTGTTGGTGGTGAAGTACTAAAGTTGTGGTTTACAAAGCTGTCTATGAAATCTTTTTGTAAGACCTTCAACATCCCATCTTCCTCAGGTGTTTCTCCCTCATCATGACTGGTCACAAGGTAGAACCCTGTTTCAGGCCAACGGGCCCTAGCTTTGATCAGCAATGGTTTGAAGTGCTTGCAGTCACCATCCTTCCGGGCGAGTTCCTTTACAGCTTGCACGTTATTCTCTTCTAATGTTTCCACATTTAATCTTGCCTGCAACGATGGGAGAAAAACAAGCTTTACATCGGCACTGAGGCTTTTCGCTAATTCAAAGCAATCAAGATACAGTGGACTCACCATAAAGACACCCGTCTCACAAACATTTGTCTTTTCCACCATGAGATCAATAAGTTCTGCCGGATGAAGGTACTGGTGTTCGGAAATCTCATCAGTCCTGATTCCAAAATGTCGGCTTATCATTTTTGGCAAAGGCATGGTAGAGTCCTGCATATTTATCTGGAAATGAACAGAATTGCACCACCGGTTGAAATACAAACATAACCACATCTGTGGTCAACTTTAGAGAGCATTATTTGCAAACCAAAAATAGTAACCTAACACATATGATGGTGTTAAGAACTGACAAAGAATACAAATACAGCAAAGTTAACAGCAGCCGTCACAGACAAATATCACATTCAATGATTTGTCCGAAAAATAACACGGTAGACAGAAATAAATGGAGGTGGCACTGCCTTGTGGAAAAATGACTGGCAGTCTCAGTACTGCCAACGTTGTCAACGGCGTAGTCATCTCATCATCTACACCGAATGATGACTAAAGGATGGAATGAACGAAACCACTGAAATGTGCGAGATGAACAGAATTTTGGATTATTCCCCTGGTGGCTACTCGTTAAAAAAAGAAGGAAAGGAGGAGATATCGTCTGATCACATCTTAGCCACTTAACCGTACGCAGGATGGCAACACCGTCGACGACAAGAGTCCTCGTCGTCGTAACGTTCCGTCTGCGAACGTCAACACCTTCTGATGATAATGAATGACAGTGTTGTTATCAAAGGTTCTAAACCATGTCTCTGATATTCCATGAATCTTTCCTCACCTTGTTTTATCTGTGGGAGTATTTTCGAAACCTTTCTGTTTCGCCTCTTGGCTGTGGCTTGATTTGCATGATCTACATAACCTCCCTAAGCCCACAGCTTTTCCCTTCAAACTTGTACGATGTTATTCGCAGGTAAAACTTCGCGGGGGCAAACTTAACTAACCTAACCTAACGGGGGGAGGATCCTTTATTGTTTTCCTGCGGACAACATTTTAGGTCGTCTAAACGCCACCCGCAGGTATTTCCTGCGCGCAGGTTTTCCTGCGATTAACATTTCCTGCTGGACTTAAGCCATCCGCAGGTATACCTGCACGACAGTTATACCTGCGGATATACACTTCCTTCACATTTTGTATCACAATAAAAGTAACAGAGAAAAACTCCCTTTAAGAACGATGCCGTCACCTTCACACGCTTTTTGTATGTACTGTTGCAGGTGAAAGTGTGGAGCCTGCTTTAAATACCGATACTTGCACAGGGAAGGATGCCTGGCTTACGCAAATCAGAAATGATCTGGAGAAAACCTTTCCAGCTATGGACTGGTAGGCCAATCCTGTTCTTGGAAACTTCATGGTAGGTCACTTATGATGCAACTGTCTCATAAATTTTGCGTGTTTATCTCTGTTGTGCAGGGAGCATGAACTCCAGGGTTGTCTGCCAATTGACAGTGTACTAGAACATGCTTGTAATGTGACGCAGAATCCTCGCACCATTACGGCTGACAACCATTCAGAATTCGAGGAACTATCATCCTATGGAAATGAGCGCTTAGTGTGTTGTCTAACAATACATCTCATCAAGAAAGTTTTACAGGATAAGATCTCTTCAAAGCTTTCTCCTCACTCCAGTGATCTCACCAGTAGTTCGCTGACTTCTGATGACTATGGAGAAACTGTAGAGAACAAGCTGTTTTTGGAAAATCTGAAAAGTTGTGATGCCAAAGCATCGTCCCAGAGCAACTCATATGATGTTGAGTGTGTGAGACAGAGTATTGAACGCAAGCGTGCGTTCCTAAAGAGACATCGCCCCATTGTTACAAAGAGAGTTCCTCCAGCTTATGCATACTGTCATAGAGGTGTTCGGTGCAAGGTATGTTATGATCTGTTCAAAGGAACCCGCTGTGTGGATGATTTAGTCAGTCATGTCAAGAGCATTCATAAAAAGTTGGCTTCCCATCAGTATCTGCAAAGTATTCGAGATGAGAACACCGCAGAGAAAATAATTGGGCAGGGAATGCTGTATTGTGAGTGTGAGAATTGCAAAGTAGTATGCAAAGGCTCAATATGGAACTCAACTTGTGAAATTCCATCGTCAAGGAGCCTCAACACCTCACTCAAAGCACCTTACAAATGAATTTCCTTTGCATTACAAAGAAAACTGTGGCAGACCGGCTCGCATTGATGTTTGTTGCCTTTGTGTGGGTGATAATTACGGTCGTTCCGCTGCTCCTGAAGGGACGGCCGCGTCGACCTAGAGTCTCCATACGTCCCCAACTCTGAACTGTGTGTCCAAAAGTCCGGCAAGGACTCGGAATCCTCTGCTTCTCTTTTTTTCACTTTCCAAGGCACACATGCCGCGGAAGAATTTCAATCCGTTTTGAATCGAGTTGCGTGCATGCCTGGCCCGATATGCAGTGAGTCCGGACGCTGCCGTGTGTGTGTGGACACTCTAGGACGAGAGTCGGACCCCACTAACCCGCCGTGACGACCACCAATAAACGCTTCACAAAGGCGGGGGTGGTATTGTCTCCTAAAACCTTTGACGCCGGTCTGCCATCCTTCACCTGACCAACTATAAGTGATGAATGAAATTTTTCGCAATAGGGACAAATGGTTTCCAAAATAGTTTGTAATACAAAGCCGCAGATTTCTTTGCAAGGTTTTTAAAGTGTATATATTCAATAGAAACATGAATTTCACTGCTCTTATAATTTTTATTATAATCATTATGAATTGGCTGCAACAATGAGATTGTTCTCCAGTTCCTTCAGTTTTTCTTATCCCTTAAATACCTAATCGGTTGGCCTCCACTGAGGCTCAAGGCTACCAGGGTGACTGTTATAAGGACCTTTTACTGCTGTATGGGGCCAGAGATAGGCCAATTCGGCCAGCAAATGATGTGAGGTTCTAACGTTACAATATATAATATGAAATGCATAATAAAAGTTGTGCTTAAAGTACACTAAAACTAGAATGGTATGAAGCACCTGTATTGAAGTCATTCATAGTATGACTGTAACTTACTTGATTTCTTGTATATAAGCTGCTGTGTATGTCTTCTGATTTTATTTCAAAAAATAAAGTGTCATTAGGTATCAACCCGATTCGGACAATTATTTCATGGCAATGATGATTGCTCTTTCTCTATGGCTTGCAATTGACAGGCAGAGGTCTTAAGACCAATGATCAGCAGATGTGCACACCATCAGACAGTATCCGTCTCATTGCACCACCCCGTGCCAACAGACACTATTTGTCTCATTGCACCACACTACCCGACTAGCAGATTCATTCTGATTTCTCTAAAGAAGATCTATACGAGCCAGGCAAGAGTTTACAACCACTGGAAAAGTAGGAAACTACATTTACAAAAGGGATATATTCTGTTTCGTACGTTTGAAAGGGGGAAAATGTCCTCTCTGTACGTCTGCAGAGACAAAACATAACCCAAGGCCAACATCAGTAGTGTTCATTTGTCATACAGTTTTTCATCTGTTTACTTATTCATCCGAGAGAGGTGGAAGGTGGAGAGTTTTACATAAGCTAATACCTAACCCATCCAAGAGAATAAAATGGAAGTGACAAGAGCAAGAGAAGACGTTAAAAGGGCCTTCTATCGAATAGTGGCATTGCTACAGGAGCATCCGAACCTGAAGATTCAGCTCAGAAATTTAATTGATGGCTATTTCAGCCTATGTGAGGACAATCATAGTATGGCTGCAGGCGGCGAAACGTGTAAGTTAAGGTGCCTCTGCCTTGCATTCCTAAATTCATATGCGATGTCAGTAATGAGCATGCCATTCTCTGTTCCCCTTATGGCAGGCTGGACAGTCGACACAGTCAAGCAATTCTTGATGGGTACTGTTGCGGCGATTCGCCATCACTACACATCTGCGCGGACGCCAGAGGCCAGAGATTTCATGGACCTGTTACAATTGCTCTATGTGTTGAGGGCACTCTGGACGATAGTGTTTATATCAATGAACAACGAATAAATCTCTGCTGTATTAGTAACCTTGTTTAAACTCTTAACCTTTGACTAGGAAAAAAACACCCTGCCTGTGATAATCAGGGCACCAGCCTAGGGCTCTGCGGTGATTCGGTTAACCGGTGATATTTTCGGTGATTTCATTCACCCAATCACCGAATAGCGTTTTTAAAAACACCGGTTAACCGAATTTTAAAATCACCGGTTTTTTTTTCCGATCACCGGTTTTATTATGATCACCATAAACACCATAAGCAATGGTGCTGCTGTACCTGACTATTGAGCTTTGTCATTTTCCACATGAGAAAACGTGCACTGTAGTTCAATTTTTCTTGCCATAAGCAATAGTGCTGCTGTGCCTAGTTATTCATTTTTGTTAATTTTGTCTATGTATTGTGATTTCTTTGAATAACATCATTGACCACTCATGTCCACTCAAGAGCTGTGATTTGTATTTTCTAGCATATTTGGGTGCAGTGGGTTCATTGTTAAAGAAATTCTATTGAAACGGTGTTTATTTTGGTACCGGTGATTATAGGATGACCGGTGATTTTGGGATCACCGGTGATGAACTCAACACCTTACACCGCACCAATCACTGGTGAACCGAATCACCGTCACCGTTTCGAAAATTCAATCACCGCACAGCCCCACACCAGCCCACCACCACCCCGCTATCTCTCTCTCTCTCTCTCTCACCAAAGAAACAATCCTTCAGTTTCAGAGATTACAGTAAAATTAATAAAGAATTATTGGCTGCTGATGCGGAGCAAGTCCCATGGCATGAAATCTATAGCATGAACTGCATTGATGACAAAGTGACTCATTTTAATTTCTTGTTGACAGGACTGATGGATAAGCATGCTCCCAATCGCACTGCCTATGTAAAAGATTTTTCTCAACCATGGTTTACACCTGATCTGATTGGGCTGATTTCTCGCAGGAATGATACTAGAGTAAAATTTTTGATATCTAAGTGTAGAGAAGATTATGAAGAGTTCAGGGTCTTGAGAAATACAACCAAGCAGGCAATCAGGAGAGCCAAAGTGGACTATTATCATAATACTTTTCGGAAGTGCACCTCAAGCAAAGACCTCTGGAGAAATATTAAATCTTTTTCCACAAGTAAGTCTAAACAAGAGCCAGTGAAACCCAGTAATTTTACTGCGGATGAACTAAATGAACATTATTTAAAAGTGGGGTCTGTCAGTCATGAAAACATAGTTGAAAGTGCAATCTTGTATTATGAAAATCACCCTGAAGAGTATGTTGGTGAAAAGTTTTACTTCAAGTATGCTACTCCCCATGATATCTATAAAGCAGTCCATAGTATTAAATCAAATGCAGTAGGTGAAGATCAAATACCAGGGAAGTTTATAAAACTCTGTCTAAATGAAATTATTGTTGTGTTGGAACATATTGTTAATTTTTGTCTACAATCATCTGTATTTCCCACTATATGGAAGGCTGCTAATATTTTACCCATCCCCAAAAATAGTAATCCAGAACAATGTAAAGATCTTAGACCTGTGAGCATCTTGTGTTTTGTAGCTAAGGTATTGGGAAAAATTGCTCATGGACAGATCACAGAGTTCCTTTCTGTCACAAACCAACTTAACCACCTCCAATCTGGATACAGGAAAAAACATAGTACCACCACTGCTTTACTAAAGGTTTGTGATGACATTAGAAAGACTATAGACCAAAGAAAATTAATGATGTGTGTGCTCTTAGATTTTAGTAAAGCGTTCGACAGGGTACACCATGGACTGCTGCTAACCAAACTGAGGAAAATGGGTTTCTCAATCTCGGTTATCAGATGGTTGTATGCATATCTATCTGACAGAAAGCAAAGGGTGAAAAGCTGTGAAGATTTCATATCTGAGTGGATGTATTTGGAAACAGGAGTGCCCCAAGGGAGTGTATTGGGTCCTCTTTTATTTTTACTCTATGTTAATGATATTTCAGATGTATTTCATGGCTGTTCATACCATTTGTATGCTGATGATCTCATAATTTATATGAGTTTCTGTATTTCTACATACTCTAAAACTGTCAGTAACATGAACAGATATCTTTCCCATCTTGTTGATTATAATACTTGCCACAATTTCAGCTTAAGTACGGACAAGACCCAACCAATTATTTTTGGGTCAGCCAATTATATTAATGTAATGCAAGGGCTTGAGATCCCCGAAATTAGCATAGATGGAGTGTCCATACCTTTCTGTAAAACTGTAAAATATCTTGGTGTAATCTTAGATAATACTCTTAACTGGTCACCATATTGTGTAAGCACCATAAATAAGGTATTTCAAACCATGGCCATAGTCAGGAGGAATTTTTGCTATTTACCCACAGATGTAAGAAAGAAAATAGTTGAGTGCCTCTTATTTCCTATTTTTGATTATGCCTTGCCTGTTCTTACTGATTTGTCATCTGCCTTGTGTAGCAAGTTACAAGTAGCGCAAAATGCCTGCATAAGATTTATTACTAATGTGCCCAAATGGGAGCATATAACTCCTTCTTATTCTCAGCTACAGTATCTGAAAATTCCAGAAAGGCGAACTTTGGCCCTTGCTGTTATAGTGTGGAAAGTAATCAAGTTTAAAAACCCCAAATATCTTTTTGAATTCTTTAGTGATGTACAAAGTTCCAATGTCAGACACGGTAGATCATCTGTTCAGAGACTTGTAATACCACAGCATAGAACAACCACTTTTACAAATTCTTTTACTGTTACATCATGCAGACTTTGGAATAACTACCACATTTTCAATTATATAAGCTGCCTCACTCCTGTTACTTTAAAGCGTGATATATCTCTAAGACTGTTAGAACTTTATGTCTAGAATGCATTCTATTATGTTTCTCTGTTATAATTTATTTTTAGTGTTAATTATTTTTAAAAAATAATTTAATATATGTAACAAAATTCTTGTTTATGTAAGAGAGCGGTAGGGGTGTGACAGTGGGGCTGGAAAAGCCCTTTATGCATTCCTACCATAAATAAATAAATCAAAATCAAAATCAAATCTCACACACACACACACACCCTATCTCCCTCTCTCTCCCTCTCCCGGTCTTCTAGAGCAAGGAAGACAAAACACTATCGCGCAAACACAGCCCACTTTGTCTGCGTTTGAGCACAAAGGACAGAACAGAGGGTAAGGGAACGGCCCACAGCTGCACAGTGACGCCTAGCCTATGCTGAAGTCGGCGTGGACGGAGGACCTGCTCATCTACTATCATGGTTAGTATTTTCACAGAATCCGCATGATGTTCAGACACCTGTTTTTCCAATAACTAAAATGCGATTCTGTCGTTGTTGGACAACGCTCCTGACGAGGAGAAGGGAGGAAAGCGGTCTTTCTTCAAGAGACCTGATTCGAAGAAGGTTGGGCGACCGGTTGGAGTGCAGCACCGGCCTTACTCCCAAACCGAAATTCAGGCTGCATTCGATTGCATGGTATTGGAATGCCCCAAATCCATCTCCAACGCGCAATTTCTAAAACGCATGCAAAAGGTGAGTGTGGATGCGTCTAGTCTCATCCCCGCAGTTGAGACAGAATAATGACCACTATCTGAACAAGAAATTTAGACTGACGTTTTAGTTTAGTGACAATATTTGCAGTGTGGTGACCGAACCACTTTGTAGTGTGCTTGATAAAGTAGAATTCATGTATAAATAAGATTAACACTAAATTGCTACTACTTTTTCCCATATTCCAGGCAATGTTGAAAGCCTCAGGGACTGAGAGGACCCCAAGTGCCCTGCAAACCTTTGTCAAAGGGAAGCTGAGGGAGTGGGTTCCCGAACTGTACCGGAGAAGGATGCGGAAGGGAAAGCGTCTGACAGATATGGAGACCTTTTTTCTGAGGTAAGATTTTTGCAGTCCTCCTCCCGCCCCGTCCCCCCCCCCCCCCCCGTGTCACCTCTGGTATGGTAAATCCTTCTCCTTTCTGCATTCATTAATGACCCAAAACTTGTTCTGCCGTTAACAGGGAGTACATGAGTGGTACCGCCTGGACACCTTCACAAGACAGTCCAGAAAAGGCGACACGAAGGAAGGAGGATGGCATCGCAGTGCCGAGCACAAGCCGGGGAGAGCCAGCCAGAGAGGGATCCAGGTTGCCTCTGAAGCCCTTCACACCTGCTTGTGCATCCACACCGAAAAAGGTGCAGCGACTGGAGGAAAATGTAGCCGCAACCACAGCCTCCACCACAGCCTCCGCCATAGCCTCCACCACAGCCTCCGCCACAGCCTCCGCCACAGCCTCCGCCACATCATCGGCCGACCCTGCCACCAGCGTGGAGGACACCGTCGAGAGGCAATTAAAACGCTTCAGGGAGGAGGTCCTGACGGAGGTGAGAGCCGTGTGTGAGAGGAAGACAAGGAAGCTCGTCGACCGGGAGCTTCGACTGGCTGGAGTGCCTAAGGTCAAGTCCGAGGAGTCTATGGATGTGGAGGTCATAACCGTGAGCTCCGACGAGGACGAGGCCGACCGAGTATCCCAGCCACTCGACGACGATGATTTTCCCAGGCGAAAGTCGGCTAGAGAACCGGACCACGACGGAGACTCTGCCAGTGATGTGGGCGTCCTGGAGGAAGACCATGCAGAGAGTGGGAAAGGCAGCCTCAAGGACCCAGACGAGGACCACTCGGAGGCCGAAACAACGTGCGAAGAGGAAGACAAGGAAGCAGAGGAGCCAGTCAGTGAGCAGGAGGAGCCGGAGGGGTCCCTCTTACACGACAACATGGACAAGTCGCTGGCAGATGTGGCAGCCAGCGAGGAGGCCCTGGAACTCAGGCGGAGGTATCGAGAGTCACCCTTGAGGGGCAGGGTCTCGACCATCAGCGTAGTGGAAGTGTACAGGGCCGATAACTCCGAAGATGACGACAGAGAAGATTTTCGCGTCGTCGAAGAGCAGGATGGGACGCTGAGCATCTGCCACCGCAGCGTGCTGGATGCAAGCCAGTGGTCAGCTGCGGCCACGGCAGATCATGACAGAACACTGGAAGAGGAGCTACGCAGCATCCAAAACCACAGTATTGCAGCTGCAGTGGATGCTTCGGTAGCAAACTTGTCCCCCATGCAGCTGACGGCAGGACAGAAGAAGGTCTTCCAGAGTGCAAAATTAATGTCGAACAATAAGGAAGTACGGGTTCTGTTTAAGAGGAGAGATTAACCTCCCTCCCATGTATAAGTTAATTGTTAGGTTAAGTGAGTTTGTCTTTGTAAACGATTTTAGTTTTCTATATATTTCAACTCGTTCCTAATTTGTGATATTCTTTTTTAGACAATATTGAGTCGATTGTTGAGTGACGAAAATTTGTAACAGGTCATGCTGTTTTATATATTTTAGCAGAGGCCTCCTTGGCATAATTCTACCGCAGTACATTTTTACTTGCTTTCCTTTAGGTGTGCTTTTGTGCTTTAGTTGTCTTCTTTTTTATTTCTTGTGTTTCCTGAATCCTTGCCGTGGCAAGCAGTGTTTTTCCCCAATTTTTTGAAAAAGAATAAACAGTTTCAATTCACTGCAAACCGTGTTCTTTGGCAGAAAACTAATCACCTCCAAATAATTTCTGGAACTGCACTTTTCATCATCTTCTTAAAAATACATTAACGCTAACGTAGAAGCAGGTGAGACATTTTGAGTTCTCGTATTTGATTCTGGTTATGATTGAAAACTGATTTATTGAAAATGGGAGGTAACAGACGAAACCATCGTTTGAGCTTCGAACTGAGTGGCCAGCAACATGACCCAAAATGACCTTCCCCGGCCAGGCTGTCAAATCATTCATACAGCCCTTTCCTATTCTTTTGCAAGACAGTGGAATCATTAAATTGTTCTCTGAGATTGCAAATCTAATTCTTAATTATGGGTTCCAGGAGATCAATTGAAACACATGCTTTAAACGAAAAGAAACTTGTACTTTATTTGATGATAGGGATGACACAGTGAGAATTTTCTTAGAAGGGCAATTTCACTACTGCAGAAGTTTCCTCCGGTCAGCACTCTCAGCCTCATATCTCGATGCTTCTTCAGAGACCAACATCTGAAATTTACAAATTCCATGACATGAACAGACTTCAATTATGAACTAGCCAGAAGGAACAATGAAGAAACCCTGTACGTACCCTGGCATGAAGGACTATCTCGACAGCAGTCCATTTGCTGAGGTGTGGAATGTTGTCAGACAGATGAGTGGGTGGAAAAACTCTTGCAACATCGACAACAGTACAAAGGCCCAACTCAAACATTTTTTTGGCCCGCTCCTGAAATAAGTCAAAGACATAGGATTGGCTTGGTAAAGAATACGTATCACAACAAGAAGATTTAATTCATATTGGGTTCCACACCTACTATGGTGACATGCCTGAGCTCTAATAGTGGACGAATTTGGACGTCGCTTGCTTGACCTAGATGTTTCATTACGAACTTGCCAAGTGCGGCATACCACCAAAACCTACCCAACCGAAGGCAGAAGTTTTTCAGGTTCTGCATTCTGCTGGAAAGCATGTGGGACAATTCCAGTGCCATGGGTCTATCAAAGCCATAACTGGCACACAAGGACTCAAACTCATCCGGCTTTTCAAGCAGATCCCTTAAGAAAAGCGCTGACCAGACCCGTGTCAGCATTTCATTAAATTTGGCTCTGTTCCTGATGACTGGATTTCCAACGACCCATTCTGCCAGACAGCCCTCATCCAACCCAATTTTCGTGAGTATTTCTGCATCTGGATTGTCTCTGAGCCCATGAACAAGCTAAAAGAACAACAGTTTTGAAAACATAAAAATAAATTTTTTTTTTGTTCAGGTGGCTTATAGTCTAAGAATTTCAAAAGATGTCAAACAGATTGCATGTGCAGCACTGACATTCTTGTCTACAGCTCTAGCATTCCTAATATTCTCATCTTCTCTGAACTGTGCGTCCTGAATCAGAGGCTTGCACATGGATTCAGACACAGACAGGTAGAGAAAGAGGAGCATATTCTGCAGTGACATGGCGATTTCAAACTTTGTCGCCTCCTTCACAAAGTTCTCCCCATCAATTATTGAAATGGACCCTTGTGAACAAAAAATTCGACATGGCAATAAAATACGACTCATTTGATACGGAATGGACATGTTTGAAGTATGGCTTTACCTGAAGATGCTGCTGCTGCAACAGGAGACAGACTCAGAAAGTAGTCAGCCGTATCAGTAGAGAGGCCGAGCAGGACTTTATCCAGGTCACTTTGGAAAGCCTCTTGATCCTCCAATGACAGATGGGAGGTCTCGGATCGATCGGAGGTCTCTTTTGTCCCTCTTTGATCTATGCCACTTTTCCAGCTGCTCCTTTGTCAGAGCATTCAGCTTCTGCAACCCCCTTGCTCTCTTCTGGTGAGTCAGTGCTATTTTATTGACAACTTTTTTGCAACTCTGACTTTCGTCGCAGTGTCTGAACACTTTCTGTGCTACTACGAAAACCCTCATCAAGCCTTCCTTCCTACAAGCAAGGCAGATGCCTTGACAGTACATTGTAAGTTTTTATTGTGTTTCTTTGTCGCAGGTTCCACGAGATGACCAGCCCGGACAGAACAGAACTGCAGATCAACCACAGAGTATTGGCAAACAAGCTTAAACAGGTCTTCAGGATAAACACAGGACAATAAGGCCTGGGAGGCTAAGGGTTTTGAAAAAATAATTAAAAATAACTTACAACACCTCAAATGGAAGAGAGGATGTCTGACAGTACCCTAAAGGAGATCTACAGTCCTTCTTCAGCATCAGACCCCTGCTATTCATCGTGGACAAACTCCAGAGTAGATTCCAGCAGTGGTTGATTCTACTCTTTGGTCTGACCAGGAAGTATAGAAGGGGTCTGATGCGGATGGGAGACTCCACATTATTCTTAGCGGGATGTATGACGGACGATCTTCAATTTCAGTTGCCAAAAAAATATTCTTCAATATTTTTTTTCCAAAATTATTACCTTATTTCAAAATTTTGAATTTGTTAGAATAAATTCTAGTAAACTAAAACATCATATTTCAGTTCTCCTGCATATTTCACACATGTATGCCAATTTCCGTGAGTTTCGTTCTTTTTATCTTTAAGTCATGGCCGAATTTTCTTGTTGCCGTCAAGAACAAAAGGACCACGTTGCCTTTTACTATTTTTCATGTATTATGATTACTACTTTTCACTTCGGTTCAATGTTCTTTGTTCAATGATTGCAGAATAAAAGATTTTTATTACAAACACGATTTAAGCCCATCATTCAGTAACAGGAAAAAGTAATGCCACAATGCCTTTTCAAATGAAACATAAATTATATCCTATTTCGCATAAATATGATGTTTAAGGCGACATATCAAACACATTTATTGCGTTAATCACAGAGTGTCTTGTCCAGCCACTTCCTGACCTCATAGAAGGCATCCTGCCGGATAATCCGCATGTCAACAGGTCGGTTTTATGGCCGAACAGGAGTGGTTTTTAGACAATGGACAGAAACAGGCACTGTCAGTCGCAAAGGAAGTGTTGACCGACATTTTGACTCTATTTCTTTAATTTTCTGAACATTGTCTTATGTGGTTCGTGACCGAGAGGGGGAGGCACCACTAAAGTATGGCAATGTGACAAGACCTTCGGATTGTAGAAGACTTAAATGTTGCTGTCCCTGAGATGCTCTCTGCGTTTCACGGTCTTGAGACCGTCTGGAAAAAGTGCCAGGCCGCATTACATGTTTATTTTTTTTTTAATTTTTGTTTTTTTTTTTAAATTTTTTCTTCATATTTTATGTCTTTTTTTTATTGTAATTTCTCAGGATGCAGAGCAGACAGCTGAATTGCAGACAGCGAATTCCTTTGTGTTATGAAGGAGTTTTTTTCATATTCTTGGTGAGAACAGGAATGAGGAGACTCTGACTTTTTTTAAACCGCTTTATTTTTCTGGCATTGGTGAATCGCTTTGCTAGATTGATGTAGTAGCGGAGACATTTTCTTTTATAGCAGGTGTTGAACGGTACAGGGATGCAGTTATCGATGGTAGGAGGGGACCAGAACACCCTCTGATGACAGTGAACACAGACCATGAATCTGTTGTTACTGCTGAACTGCTTATCGCGATATCTATATTCCTCAGAACGGGACATTTTTGTTCTGTGCTCCAGGAATGCTCGTGTGAGCGACTGCATAAACAGCTGATGCAGGGCGTCAACGGCACAGGAAGATTGCCGGCACTGAACTTTGGATATACGTTCCTGGACAATGTACAAAAATTTGCCCAAAGGGTTGCCCTATTGAAGGACCTTTCATGTAATATTTTTTTTTCTGACGCACAATGACGCGTGCAAACAGAGTATACAGTGAAAAATGATGTGAAACCAAAGGGTCAGAGAACGAGCACAAATGAATTCACTTGAGAACAAATTTCCCGATGAAGTGGCACTTGAGATGACTTCACAACATGCTGCCTGCGTTTCAACGGGCTACAGAACGCATTCCATGTTCGTTTTTGGAAATTTTCAATATTTTTTATCTTTTTTATTTTATTCCTTTTTTTCTTACAAGATGGAAAGCAGACAGCTGCGGTTTATTCTATAATTCTATATTTTGTCCATCACATACAATACGGAAATGAAAACAGTTGAGATCATGAACAGAAAAGTAGTTTGTGTCTCGCAATATATAGCATTTGAAATAGAATGTAAGGTGACAATCCTAAATGGAAAAGAAAATTTGTCAGCAGTGACATCACAAGGCTTAGATGCTGAAGAAGCTCAAAAAGCAGAGCCACAACAAATGCGAATAAGAAATTACCAAAGACCTCGAATGAATTAAAGTATGTCAAAACTTAATTTTAAACTCATCCAGACATTGCTCTAACAGTTTTCGCACCAGGATGGACAGGATAGCCGAAAACGATTTCGAAGTAAAGAATGAATTATTGTACAATGACAACGTATTTCAGTGAGTAGAGTCTCTCTCCAGAGACCAAATTTGATGATTCTTGTTTTAAAAGCAGCACAGAGGCATACTGATTCTTTTGAAATATAGTGGGGAACACTGTCATCAACAGTTGAGGAGCAGCGTTGAAAAATACACTTAACACAGGCAGCTGATCCATCTGGGGGGGCCAGGAATATTATTTTGAAAAGGTACATGCATGGGTAAAAAAAAACGAGACACAGGGATGATAGTGGTATTACTAAGTCACAGATTTCATCTTGTTTTTAAATCATATAACTCTCTTTGACATCAAGCCCCAGGAGGTGAAGGAGGATGAACATTCAGCAGGCCAGCTTCAGAACTAAAGCAGCCACAAGGATGCGGGTTTTCCCCATTTAAGTCAAAGAGTTCTGACGATTCTCTTAAACCATACACCTTTAAGAAAGCACCAGCGGTTCGAATTTCAGAGTCAGAATGCAATTGACACAGTCTTTCTTTGGAGAAAAATTATTAAATATAAAATAAAGACAGACTTTTTTTTTTCCCCTAAACTTCTGAGCTTCAGACCCTCTTCATTTCTGACAACTAGAGGGAAAATGGAACTTAACGACACCCAGATTAGGACTAGAGGATGAAATTTACCCACTCAGAGATCTTTGGAAAAAGTTACAAAGGCACTGCGGAGCAGAATAATTAAATTCAGCAGCCTATTTCTAGAACCAAATCCTTAACCAAAAGCCGCTAGCCAACTGACATTTATACATGAAATTCTATGGACAACAAGAGACTCACAACCAGAGGGAGAATCCTTGAGGTGAACTGCCAGCAATTTAATAGAATTTTCAAAGTTAAAAAATCTTCCCAAAGCACGCATTATTGATAGCACAGCAGAAAGGAAGAAGGTATGAATATGGATACATTCAGTCTTATGTGTACTACACATGTGGGACATTATCAAGACAAATTGTATTATCAATCAACAATAAAATATCAGTCCTCTTTGGTCCTTTTATGTGCTACACGATAGCAAACACCAGAGCGTATATGCCTATTAAAGGACCCAGTTCCATGATATGACTTGCCACACGCATCACATTCCATCTCCTGAGAGGAGTAAGATTTCCTATCGTAAAGGCTTTTGTACGCCTCCATGATTGAGACAAATTTTTCAACATGACAAGCCTTTACATGAGATCTGACGGCCGCAGCGCCATTGCTGCCATACTTTTGAGTGTCATGATTGCATTCCGGGCACCTGTGGGATCCACTGGGCCTTTCAGGCAGATCCTCAGTTGAATCAGGGGCTTCCACATCAACCTCCTGAGGCACAACCGTAGTTCCAACTGCGTTATCCTGCACCACATCCTCTTCGATATCAATGATTTCAGCATCTTCATCTTCATCCTGCCCATTGAAGAAGCGCTGCCAGTATTTACCTAGCTGGAATGGAATAGAAATAGGAAAGTTATCAACTGTTCATGTTAAAAAAAAAATACAACAGTCAGAACCACCTGCTAGTCAGAAAGAAAAGAAAAATGTATTGTACCTTATCTGCATCAATATCAGGACCAAGGAGGTTCTTCCACAGGACGTCACTTCCACCAATGGCAGGTTTGCCCAATTCAGGGTGCAGCAGTGGGTGAAGAAGTTGAAGTTGCATTGATATGGCCAGTAGTCTTCCTTTCTGGAATTTGTTCCTTGTTTCCTTTGGAACACCTATTTTTTGAAGGATAACTGAGATATCAAAGTTGTAGTAAATGAAGGCAACCCTTAAAGAAAAAAAAGAAATTAAAATAAAAAAAAAAAAAACTTGAATGTATTGTGAATGTAAGTAGTGGTAAGTTAAGTGGTGGAGAATTCAATGGACTAGGCTACTTACGATGGGCAATGACAACGAGGAAGTGACAGCATGCCAGGCAAAGCCCATGTTCTGGAGCAAATGTTGACGGCCTCACTGATTGAACATCCCAGTTTAAATCCAAAGTGGATCACATTGGGCAGAAGATAAACGATATCACCAGGTTTCTGGATAATCTGTAATGAGAACAGTAAGGCAGTGAAAGTCTGTATTCTGCAAATGTATATTGGCTTAGACTCAAAAGATAACAACAAAAAGAGAAGTATAACTGACAGTATGAACAGGGATTCCTGCTTCCACTACAATCCTGGGGTCAACAATAGCATGTTTGTGCTGGAGGAAATTTGCACAAGTACGGTCCCCCAGGGACAACCCCAATTTGGACAGAAGATTGCAGAATGCATTGCAGTATTGGGGAGGGACAGCAAACCTGATAAGTAAAGAAAAAAATTAGGGTGTCCAGCTTATAATTTGGCAGAACAGTTGGGTCTCATTTATCATAGGAATTTATTAGACCACTTCACCTACCAAATATTTGGTGCCCCACTTATGTGCCTGTTGACAGCTTCACAAGACATATCTTCTCTGTGGCAACCAAAGGGTGCGCCTTCACTTCCAATGTACACAGTGGGTGTAACAATACCTGGATGTTTGCCTCCCTTTAGGTACTTTATATACGACACCATGTCGTACATGCTAGTGTTTGCAGTTGTCAAAAGCTTGGGGGCATCAGGATCCACTTCCGTCGGATTTATATTTGCCGCATACATGATCCTATTGCCTTTTTTTTTAAGCTGTCCATAGAATTTCTCAATGCAAGGGCCAATGCCCTCTTCATGAAGCACCTGTTCCCTGTGACAATGAGAAAACAGAGACACAGGTATCAACACATACATTCTCACGCTATTCTTGAGGTCTAAAAAACAATGTGGTCATAAAGCCCTGGCAAATACATTTGTCACAAACATTTAACAACAGTGACATTGCCCTCCCTCTGTCTGTCTACCCATTTTCATAAGAACAAACACAATGAGTATATCAGATTCTTACAGAGCTGTTGGTGGTGAAGTACTAAAGTTGTGGTTTACAAAGCTGTCTATGAAATCTTTTTGTAAGACCTTCAACATCCCATCTTCCTCAGGTGTTTCTCCCTCATCATGACTGGTCACAAGGTAGAACCCTGTTTCAGGCCAACGGGCCCTAGCTTTGATCAGCAATGGTTTGAAGTGCTTGCAGTCACCATCCTTCCGGGCGAGTTCCTTTACAGCT
Organism: Megalurothrips usitatus; assembly: GCA_026979955.1. Lineage (NCBI taxonomy): Eukaryota > Metazoa > Arthropoda > Insecta > Thysanoptera > Thripidae > Megalurothrips > Megalurothrips usitatus. The sequence goes on from CM049604.1 coordinate 11,406,834, forward strand.
TGCACGTTATTCTCTTCTAATGTTTCCACATTTAATCTTGCCTGCAACGATGGGAGAAAAACAAGCTTTACATCGGCACTGAGGCTTTTCGCTAATTCAAAGCAATCAAGATACAGTGGACTCACCATAAAGACACCCGTCTCACAAACATTTGTCTTTTCCACCATGAGATCAATAAGTTCTGCCGGATGAAGGTACTGGTGTTCGGAAATCTCATCAGTCCTGATTCCAAAATGTCGGCTTATCATTTTTGGCAAAGGCATGGTAGAGTCCTGCATATTTATCTGGAAATGAACAGAATTGCACCACCGGTTGAAATACAAACATAACCACATCTGTGGTCAACTTTAGAGAGCATTATTTGCAAACCAAAAATAGTAACCTAACACATATGATGGTGTTAAGAACTGACAAAGAATACAAATACAGCAAAGTTAACAGCAGCCGTCACAGACAAATATCACATTCAATGATTTGTCCGAAAAATAACACGGTGATGCCCCCAAGCTTTTGACAACTGCAAACACTAGCATGTACGACATGGTGTCGTATATAAAGTACCTAAAGGGAGGCAAACATCCAGGTATTGTTACACCCACTGTGTACATTGGAAGTGAAGGCGCACCCTTTGGTTGCCACAGAGAAGATGTGTCTTATGATATGTCTTGTGAAGCTGTCAACAGGCACATAAGTGGGGCACCAAATATTTGGTAGGTGAAGTGGTCTAATAAATTCCTATGATAAATGAGACCCAACTTTTCTGCCAAATTATAAGCTGGACACCCTTTTTTTCTTTAATTATCAGGTTTGCTGTCCCTCCCCAATACTGCAATGCATTCTGCAATCTTCTGTCCAAATTGGGGTTGTCCCTGGGGGACCGTACTTGTGCAAATTTCCTCCAGCACAAACATGCTATTGTTGACCCCAGGATTGTAGTGGAAGCAGGAATCCCTGTTCATACTGTCAGTTATACTTCTCTTATTGTTGTTATCTTTTGAGTCTAAGCCAATATACATTTGCAGAATACAGACTTTCACTGCCTTACTGTTCTAATTACAGATTATCCAGAAACCTGGTGATATCGTTTATCTTCTGCCCAATGTGATCCACTTTGGATTTAAACTGGGATGTTCAATCAGTGAGGCCGTCAATATTTGCTCCAGAACATGGGCTTTGCCTGGCATGCTGTCACTTCCTCGTTGTCATTGCTCATCGTAAGTTCCTAGTCCATTGAATTCTCCACCACTTAACTTACCACTAATTACATTCACAATACATTCAAGGTTTTTTTTTTAATTTTTTTTTCTTTAAGGGTTGCCTTCATTTACTACAACTTTGATATCTCAGTTATCCTTCAAAAAATAGGTGTTCCAAAGGAAACAAGGAACAAATTCCAGAAAGGAAGACTACTGGCCATATCAATGCAACTTCAACTTCTTCACCCACTGCTGCACCCTGAATTGGGCAAACCTGCCATTGGTGGAAGTGACGTCCTGTGGAAGAACCTCCTTGGTCCTGATATTGATGCAGATAAGGTACAATACATTTTTCTCTTCTTTCTGACTAGCAGGTGGTTCTGACTGTTGTTTTTTTTTGACATGAACAGTTGATAACTTTTCTATTTCTATTCCATTCCAGCTAGGTAAATATTGGCAGCGCTTCTTCAATGGGCAGGATGAAGATGAAGATGCTGAAATCATTGACATCGAAGAGGATGTGGTGCAGGATAACGCAGTTGGAACTATGGTTGTGCTTCAGGAGGTTGATGTGGAAGCCCCTGATTCAACTGAGGATCTGCCTGAAAGGCCCAGTGGATCCCACAGGTGCCCGGAATGCAATCATGACACTCAAAAGTATGGCAGCAATGGCGCTGCGGCCGTCAGATCTCATGTAAAGGCTTGTCATGTTGAAAAATTTGTCTCAATCATGGAGGCGTACAAAAGCCTTTACGATAGGAAATCTTACTCCTCTCAGGAGATGGAATGTGATGCGTGTGGCAAGTCATATCATGGAACTGGGTCCTTTAATAGGCATATACGCTCTGGTGTTTGCTATCGTGTAGCACATAAAAGGACCAAACAGGACTGATATTTTATTGTTGATTGATATTACAATTTGTCTAGATAATGTCCCACATGTGTAGTAGACATAAGACTGAATGTATTCATATTCATACCTTCTTCCTTTCTGCTGTGCTATCAATAATGCGTGCTTTGTGTGGTCATTATAAGTTGTCATGAGTAAATATGTTTGATGCGGAAGTAAATTTGAAAAATTTCATTTCTCTGTGTTTCAAGTAACATTCTATGACCCTTATTTGTATTATTATAGATGCTATAAACGTATGTCAGCCGGGAGCAAGGTATATAACATTTGGTGCAATAGGACATAAAGTGTCTGATGGTATTCAAGTCTTCACATTATGCCCCAGGGTCATTGACACCTTATATACAGACCACAGAATTTTATGAAATGTGCTGTTTTTAGAAATTGTTTGCCCACTGACCTGATTATTGCTGTAGGGAAATGGCAGTCATGGAAAAACATCTATTGGTCTTGAGCGTAATTTTGGCTCTATTATTATGGACTCAACTTTTGTTTTATCTGTGATCCGAATGGCGTCATTCTGGTCTTGAAACGACCGCTGAGGTATTCTGAATGAGCTGCAATAGAACAGGGTTCAATATCTTGCGTACTTTAAGGTGTTATAACCCCTTTTACCTAGAATTCTTGTTTCCGATGATCGTTTGGGAAGATTTTTTAACTTTGAAAATTCTATTAAATTGCTGGCAGTTCACCTCAAGGATTCTCCCTCTGGTTGTGAGTCTCTTGTTGTCCATAGAATTTCATGTATAAATGTCAGTTGGCTAGCGGCTTTTGGTTAAGGATTTGGTTCTAGAAATAGCCTGCTGAATTTATTTATTCTGCTCCGCAGTGCCTTTGTAACTTTTTCCAAAGATCTCTGAGTGGGTAAATTTCATCCTCTAGTCCTAATCTGGGTGTCATTAAGTTCCATTTTCCCTCTAGTTGTCAGAAATGAAGAGGGTCTGAAGCTCAGAGGTTTAGGGGAAAAAAAAGGTCTGTCTTTATTTTATATTTAATAATTTGTCTCCAAAGAAAGACTGTCAATTGCATTCTGACTCTGAAATTCGAACCGCTGGTGCTTTCTTAAAGGTGTATGGTTTAAGAGAATCGTCAAAACTCTTTGACTTAAATGGGGAAAACCCGCATCCTTGTGGCTGCTTTAGTTCTGAAGCTGGCCTGCTGAATGTTCATCATCCTTCACCTCCTGGGGCTTGATGTCAAAGAGAGTTATATGATTTGAAAACAAGATGAAATTTGTGACTTAGTAATACCACTATCATCCCTGTGTCTCGTTTTTTTTACCCATGCATGTACCTTTTCAAAATAATATTCCTGGCCCCCCCAGATGGATCAGCTGCCTGTGTTAAGTGTATTTTTCAACGCTGCTCCTCAACTGTTGATGACAGTGTTCCCCACTATATTTCAAAAGAATCAGTATGCCTCTGTGCTGCTTTTAAAACAAGAATCATCAAATTTGGTCTCTGGAGAGAGACTCTACTCACTGAAATACGTTGTCATTGTACAATAATTCATTCTTTACTTTGAAATCGTTTTTGGCTATCCTGTCCATCCTGGTGCGAAAACTGTTAGAGCAATGTCTGGATGAGTTTAAAATTAAGTTTTGACATACCTTAATTCATTCGAGGTCTTTGGTAATTTCTTATTCGCATTTGTTGTGGCTCTGCTTTTTGAGCTTCTTCAGCATCTAAGCCTTGTGATGTCACTGCTGACAAATTTTCTTTTCCATTTAGGATTGTCACCTTACATTCTATTTGAAATGCTATATATTGCGAGACACAAACTACTTTTCTGTTCATGATCTCAACTGTTTTCATTTCCGTATTGTATGTGATGGACAAAATATAGAATTATAGAATAAACCGCAGCTGTCTGCTTTCCATCTTGTAAGAAAAAAAGGAATAAAATAAAAAAGATAAAAAAATATTGAAAATTTCCAAAAACGAACATGGAATGCGTTCTGTAGCCCGTTGAAACGCAGGCAGCATGTTGTGAAGTCATCTCAAGTGCCACTTCATCGGGAAATTTGTTCTCAAGTGAACTCATTTGTGCTCGTTCTCTGACCCTTTGGTTTCACATCATTTTTCACTGTATACTCTGTTTGCACGCGTCATTGTGCGTCAGAAAAAAAAATATTACATGAAAGGTCCTTCAATAGGGCAACCCTTTGGGCAAATTTTTGTACACTGTCCAGGAACGTATATCCAAAGTTCAGTGCCGGCAATCTTCCTGTGCCGTTGACGCCCTGCATCACCTTTTTATGCAGTCGCTCACACGAGCATTCCTGGAGCAGAGAACAAAAATGTCCCGTTCTGAAGAATATAGATATCGCGATAAGCAGTTCAGCAGTAACAACAGATTCATGGTCTGTGTTCACTGTCATCAGAGGGTGTTCTGGTCCCCTCCTACCATCGATAACTGCATCCCTGTACCGTTCAACACCTGCTATAAAAGAAAATGTCTCCGCTACTACATCAATCTAGCAAAGCGATTCACCAATGCCAGAAAAATAAAGCGGTTTAAAAAAAGTCAGAGTCTCCTCATTCCTGTTCTCACCAAGAATATAAAAAAAAACTCCTTCATAACACAAAGGAATTCGCTGTCTGCAATTCAGCTGTCAGCCCTGCATCCTGAGATATTACAATAAAAAAAAGACATAAAATATAAAGAAAAAATTATAAAAAATAAAAATAAAAAAAACAAAAAAAAATTTTTTTTAAAAAAAAAAACATGTAATGCGGCCTGGCACTTTTTCCAGACGGTCTCAAGCCCGTGAAACGCAGAGAGCATGTCAGGGACAGCAACATTTAAGTCTTCTACAATCCGAAGGTCTTGTCACATTGCCATACTTTAGTGGTGCCTCCCCCTCTCGGTCACGAACCACATAAGACAATGTTCAGAAAATTATAGAAATAGAGTCAAAATGACGGTCAACACTTCCTTTGCGACTGACAGTGCCTGTTTCTGTCCATTGTCTAAAAACCACTCCTGTTCGGCCATAAAACCGACCTGTTGACATGCGGATTATCCGGCAGGATGCCTTCTATGAGGTCAGGAAGTGGCTGGACAAGACACTCTGTGATTAACGCAATAATTGTGTTTGATATGTCGCCTTAAACATCATATTTATGCGAACTAGGATATAATTTATGTTTCATTTGAAAAGGCATTGTGGCATTACTTTTTCCTGTTACTGAATGATGGGCTTAAATCGTGTTTGTAATAAAAATCTTTTATTCTGCAATCATTGAACAAAGAACATTGAACCGAAGTGAAAAGTAGTAATCATAATACATAAAAAATAGTAAAAGGCAACGTGGTCCTTTTGTTCTTGACGGCAACAAGAAAATTCGGCCATGACTTAAAGATAAAAAGAACAAAACTCACGAAAATTGGCATACATGTGTGAAATATGCAGGAGAACTGAAATATGGTGTTTTAGTTTAATAGAATTTATTCTAACAAATTCAAAATTTTGAAATAAGGTAATAATTTTGGAAAAAATATTGAAGAATATTCTTTTGGCAACTGAAATTGAAGATCGTCCGTCATACATCCCGCTAAAAATAATGTGGAGTCTCCCATCCGCATCAGACCCATTCTATACCTCGTGGTCAGACCAAAGAGTAGAATCAACCACTGCTGGAATCTACTCTGGAGTTTGTCCACGATGAATAGCAGGGGTCTGATGCTGAAGAAGGACTGTAGATCTCCTTTAGGGTACTGTCAGACATCCTCTCTTCCATATGAGGTGTTGTAAGTTATTTTTAATTATTTTTTCAAAACCCTTAGCATCCCAGGCCTTATTGTCGTGTGTTTATCCTGAAGACCTGTTTAAGCTTGTTTGCCAATACTCTGTGGTTGATCTGCAGTTCTGTTCTGTCCGGGCTGGTTTCAACATGTCCATTCCGTATCAAATGAGTCGTTTTTTATTGCATCGTTCGAGATTTTTTTTTGTTTCACAAGGGTCATTTCAATAATGAATGAGGAGAACCTTTGTGAGGAGGCGACAAAGTTTGAAATCGCCATGTCACTGCAGGAATATGCTCCTCTTTCCTACCTGTCTGTGTCTGCTTCCATCGTGTGGCAAGCCTCTGATTCAGGACGCACAGTTCCGAGAAGATGAGAATATTAGGAATGCTTAGCGCTGGTTGACAAGAATGTCAGTGTGACATGCAATCTGTTTGACATCTTTTTGAAATTCTTTAGACTGATATAAGCCACCTGAACAAAAAAAAAAATTTATTTTTACTGTTTTCAAAATGTTGTTCTTTTAGCTTGTTCATGGGCCTCAGAGGGACAATCCAGAGATGCAGAAATACTCACGAAAATGGGTGTGGAGAGGGCTGTCTGGCAGAAATGGGGTCGTTTGGAAATCCAGTCATCAGGAACAGAGCCACAATTTTAATGAAAGCTGACACGGGTCTGGTCAGCGCTTTTTCTTAAGGGATCTGTTTTGAACAAAGCCGGCAAGGAGTTTGACGTCCTTGTGTGCCAGTTATGGCTTTTGATAGGCCCATGGCACTGGAATTGTCCTCTATGCTTTCCAGCAGAAGCAGAACCTGGAAAACTTCTGCCTTCGGTTGGGTTAGGTTTTGGTGGTATGCGCACTTGGCAAGTTCGTAATGAAACATCGAGGTCAAGCAAGCGCCGTCCAAATTCGTCAACTATTAGAGCTCAGGCATGTTCACCATAGTGGTTGTGGAACCCAATATGACTTAATCTTTCTAGTTGTGATACGTATTCTTTACCAAGCCAATCCTATGTCTTTGAACTTATTTCCAGGAGGCGGGCCAAAAAAATGTTTTGAGTTGGAGGGCCTTGGTACTGTTGTCGATGTTGCAAGAGTTTTTCCACCCATCATCTGTTCTGACACCATTCCACACCTCAGGCAAAATGGACTGCTGTCGAGATAGTCCTTCATGCCAGGGTACGTACAGGGTTTCTTCATTGTCCTTTTATTTTTTGGTCAGGGTCATAATTGAAGTCTGTTCATGTCATGTGGAATTTGTAAATTTCAGATGTTGGTTCTCTGAGAAGCATCGAGATATGGGTGAGAGTGCTGACCGGGAGGAAAACTTCTGCAGTAGTGACATGCCCCCTTCTAAGAAAAATTCTCACTGTGTCATCCCTATCATCAAAAAAGTACAAGTTTCTTTTCGTTTAAAGCATTGTTTTCAATTGAATCTCCTGGAACCCATAATTAAGAATTAGAATTTGCAATTCAGAGAACAATTTAATGATTTCCACTGTCTTGCAAAACGAATAGGAAAGGGCTTGTATGAATGATTTGACAGCCTGGCGGGGAAAGGTCATTTTGGGTCATGTTGCTGGCCACTCAGTTCGAAGCTCAAACGATGGTTATGTCTGTTCCCCCCCCATTTCAATAAATCAGTTATAATCATAAGCCAGAATCAATACGCGAACTCAACAAATGTCTCACCTGCTTCTTACGTTTAGCGTTAATGTATTTTTAACGAAGATGATGAAAAGGTGCAGTTCCAGAAATTATTTGGAGGTTGATTCGTTTTTCTGCCAAAGAACACGGTTTGCAGGTTGAATTGAAAACTGTTTATTCTTTTTCAAAAAAATTGGAAAGGGAAGAAAAACACTGGGCTTGCCTGGCAAGGATTCAGGAAACACAAGAAATAAAAAAGAAGACAACTAAGCACAAAGCACCCCTAAAGGCAAGCAAGTAAACAATGTACTGCGGTTCGAATATATGCCAAGGAGGCCTCTGCTAAAATATAATAAAACAGACCTGACCTGTGACAAATTTTCGTCACTTAACAATCGACTCAATATTTGATCTAAAAAAGAATAATCACAGATTAGGAACGAGTTGAAATTATATAGAAAAACTAAAATCGTTTAACAAAGACAAACTCACTTAAACCAAACAATTAACTTATACATGGGAGGGAGGTTTAATCTTCTCTCTTTAAACAGAACCCGTACTTCCTTATTGTTCGAATTAAGTTTTGCCACTCTGGGACGACCTTCTTCTGTCTGCCGTCAGCTGCATGGGGGACAAGTTTGAAACCGAAGCATCCACTGCAGCTGCAATACTGTGGTTTTGGATGCTGCGTAGCTCCTCTTCCAGTGTTCTGTCATGATCTGCCGTCTAGGCCCGCAGACTGTCCACTGGCTTGCATCCATGCACGGCAGCGGTGTGGCAGATGCTCAGGTCCCATCTGCTCTTCGATCGACGCGAAAATCTTCTCTGTCGTCACTCTTCGGAGTTATCGGCCTGTACAACTTCCACTACGCTGATGGTCGCGACCCTGCCACAAGGGTTGACTCTCGTCCTCCGCCTGAGGTTCCCAGGGCCTCCTTCGCTGGCTGCCACATCTGCCAGCGGGCTCTTGTCCATGTTGTCGTGTAAGAGGGGGACCCCTCCGGACTTACCTCCTGCTCACTGTCTGGCTCCTCTGCTTCCTTGTCTACCTGCTTCGCACGTTGTTTCGGCCTCCGAGTGGTCCTCGTCGGGTCCTTGAGGCTGCTTTCCCACTCTCTGCATGGTCTTCCTCCAGTGACGCCCACATCACTGGCAGAGTCTCGTCGTGGTCCGGTTCTCTACCGACTTTCGGCCTGGGGAGAAAATCATCGTCGTCCGAGTGGCTGGGATACTCGGTCGGCCTCGTCCTCGTCGGAGCTCACGGTTATGACCTCCACATCCTAGACAACTCGGACTTGACCTTAGGCACTCCAGCCAGTTCGAAGCTCCCGGTCGTCGAGCTTCCTTGTCTTCCTCTCCCACCGGCTCTCACCTCCGTCAGTGACCTCCTCCTGAAGCGTTTTAATTATTGCCTCTCGACGGTTGTCCTCATCGCTTGGGTGCGCAGGGTCGGCCGTGATGTGGCGGAGGGAGGCTGTGGCGGAAGGCTGTTGGCGGAGGCTGTGGTGTGAAAGGCTCATGGCGGAGGCTGTGGTGGAGGCTGTGGTTGCGGGGCTCATTTTCCTCAGTCGCTGCACCTTTTTCGGTGTGGATGCCACACGCATGTTCGTGAAGGGCTTCAGAGGCAACTCATGGATCCCTCTCTGGGGCTGGCTCTCCCCGGCTTGTGCTCGGCACTGCGAAGCTACATCCTCCTTCCTTGTGTTGCCTTTCTGGACTGTCTTGTGAAGGTGTCAGGCTGGTACCACTCATGTATCCCTGTTCACGGCCAGAACAAGTTTTGGGGTATTAATGAATGCAGAAAGGAGAAGGATTTACATACCAGAGGTGACACGGGGGGGGGGGGGGGGACGGGGCGGGAGGAGGACTGCAAAATCTTACCTCAGAAAAAGGTCTCCATATCTGTCAGGACGCTTTCCCTTCCGCATCCTTCTCCGGTACAGTTCGGTAAACCCACTCCCTTCAGCTTCCCTTGGACAAAGGTTTTTTGCAGTGTGCACTTGGGGTCCTTCAGTCCTGAGGCTTTCAAACATTGCCTGGAATAAGGAAAAAAAAAGTAGTAGTGCCAATTTGTGTAAATCGCTATTTTATACCAGAATTCTACTTTATCAAGCACCACTACAAAGTGGTTTTCGGTTCACCACACTGCAAATATTGATCATTAAAACTAAAACGTCAGTCTAAATTTTCTTGTTAGATAGTGGTCATTTTTCTGTCTCAACTGCGGGGATGAGACTAGACGCATCCACACTCACCTTTTGCATGGCGTTTAGAATTGCGCGTTGGAGATGGATTTGGGGCATTCCAATACCATTGCAATCGAATGCAGCCTGAATTACGGTTTGGAGTAAGGCCGGTTCTGCAGCAACTCCAACCGGTTCGTCGCCCAACCTTCTTCGAATCATGTACTCTCTTGAAGAAAGACCGCTTTCCTCCCTTCTCTCGTCAGGAGCGATGGTCCAACAACGAAGAATCGCATTTTAGTTATTGGAAAAACAGGTGTCTGAACATCATGCGGATTCTGTGAAATACTACCATGGATTAGTAGATGAGAGGGTCCTCCGTCCACGCCGACTTCAGGCACAACATAGGCTAGGCCGTCCACTGTGCAGTGTGGGCCGTTTCCCTTACCCTCTGTTTCTGTCCTTTGTGCTCAAAACGCCGACAAAGAAATGGGCTGTGTTTGCGCGAATAGTGTTTTGTCTTCCCTTGCTCTAGAAGACCGGAGAGGGAGAAGAGAGGGAGATAGGGTGTGTGGTGGTGTGTGTGAGATTTGATTTTGATTTTGATTTATTTATTTATGGTAGGAATGCATAAAGGGCTTTTCCAAGCCCCACTGTCACACCCCCTACCGCTCTCTACTAAACAAGGAAATTTTGTTAATATATTAAATTATTTTTTAAAAAATAATTAACACTAAAAATAAATTATAACAGAGGAAACACATCAATAGAATGCATTTCTAGACATAAAGTTTAACAGTCTTAGAGATATAACACGCTTTAAAGTAACAGGAGTGACGGCAGCTTATATAATTGAAAATGGTGTTAGTAGTTATTCCAAAGTCTGCTATGTACAGTCAAAAGAATTGGTATAAAAGTGGTTGTTCTATGCTGTGGTATTACACGTCTCTGAACAGATGATCTACGTTGTGTACTGAACATTGGAAACTTTGTACATCACTATAGAATTCAAACAGGATATTTGGGGTTTTTAAACTTGATAAATACTTTCCACACAATACAAGCAAGGGCCAACCAAAGTTCGCCCTTTCTGGAATTTTCAGATACTGTAGCTGCGAATAAGAATGAGTTATATGCTCCCATGTTGGGACATTAGTAATAAATCTTCTGGCAGGCATTTGCGCTACTTGGAACTTGCTACACAAGGCAGATGACAAAATCAGTAAGAACAGGCAAGTCATAAGCAAAAATAGGGATATAAGAGCGCACCTCAACTATTTTTCTTTCTTACATCTGTGAGGTAAATAGCAAAAATTCGCCTGACTCTGTCCATGTGTTTGAAATACCTTATTTATGGTGCTTACAAATATGGTGACCAGATAAGAGTATTATCTAAGATTACACCAAGATATTTTACAGTTTTACAGAAAGGTATGGACACTCCATCTATGCTATTTCGGGGATCTCAAGCCCTTTGCATTACATTAATATAATTGGCTGAACCCAAAAATAAATTGGTTGGGTCTGGTCCGTACTTAAGCTGGTAATGTGGCAATGTTATATAATCACCAAGAAGGGAAAGATATCTGTTCATGTTTACTGACAAGTTTTAGAGTATGTAGAAAATACAGAAAATCATATAAATTAGGAGATCATCAGCATACAAATGGTTATGAACAGCCATGAAATACATGCTGAAATATCATTAACATAGAGTAAAAAAATAAAAGAGGACCAATACACTCCTTGGGCACTCCTGTTCCAAATACATCCACTCAGATATGAAATCTTCCACAGCTTTTTCACCCTTTGCTTTTCTTGTCGATAAGCTATGCTTACAACCATCTGATAACCGAGAAGTATTGAGAAACCCATTTTCCTCAGTTTGGTTAAGCAGCAGTCCATGGTGTTACCTGTCGAACGCTTTACTAAAATCTAAGAGCACACACATCATTAAATTTTCTATTGGTCTGAGTCTTTCTAATGTCCATCACAAACCTTTAGTAAAGGCAGTGGTGGTACTAAGTTTTTTCCTGTATCCAGATTGGAGGAGGTTAAGTTGGTTTGTGACAGAAAGGAACTCTGTGATCTGTCCCTGGAGCAATTTTTTCCCAATACCTGCTACAAAACACAAGATGCTCACAGGTCCTAAGATCTTTACATTATTCTGGTTACTTTTTTTGGGGATGGGTAAAATATTAGCAAGCCTTCATATCGTGGGAAATACAGATGATTGTAGACAAAAATTAACAATATGTCTCCAACACAACAAAAATATTTCATTTAGCAGAGTTTAATAAACTTCCCTGGTATTTGATTCTTCACCTACTGCATTTGATTTTAATACTAGGACTGCTTTATCGATATATCATGGGGAGAGTAGCATTACTTGAATGTAAAACTTTTCACCAACATACTCTTCCCGGGTGATTTTCTATAATACAAGATTGCACCTTTCAAACTATGTTTTTCATGACTGACAGACCCCACATTTAAATTAATGTTCATTTAGTTTCATCCGCAGTAAAAAATTATACTGGGTTTTCCACTGGTCTTGTGTAGACTTACTTGTGGAAAAAGATTTAATATTTTCTCCAGAGGTCTTTTCTTGAGGTGCACTTCGAAAAGTATCTTTGCTAATCGTCCACTTGGCTCTTCCTGATTGCACTGCTTGGTTGTATTTCTCAGACCTGAACTCTTCATAATCTTCTCTACATTTAGATATCAAAAATTTTACTCTAGTATCATTCCTGCGAGAAATCAGCCAAATCAGATAGGGTGTAAACATGGTTGGAGAAAAATTGTTACATAGGCAGTGCGATTGGGAGCATTGCTTCTCCAGCAGTCCTGGGCTGTCAACAGAAATTAAAATGGACCACTTTGTCATCAATGCAGTTCATGCTAATAGATTTCATGCCATGGGGACTTGCTGCGCATCCGCCAGCCAATAATTCTTTATTAATTTTTACTGTAATCTCTGAATCTGAAGGATTGTTTTTTGGTGAGAGGAGGAGAGGAGAGAGATAGCGGGTGCGTGGTGGCTGGTGTGGGGCTGTGCGTGTGATTGAATTATCGAACGCGTTGACGGTGAATCGGTTCACCAGTGATTGGTGCGGTGTGAAAGTTGTATGAGTTCCATCAGCCGGTGATCCCAAAATCAACCGTCATCCTATAATCACCGGGTACCAAAGATAAACCCCGTTACAATAGAATTTCTTTAACAATGAACCCACTGCACCCAAATATGCTAGAAAATACAAATCCGCTCTTGAGTGGACATGAGGGTTTCAATGATGTTTTTCAAAGAAATCACAATACATGGGAAAAAAACAAAAATAAATAATGGGAACAGCGCATTTTTTTTTTTAGGGCAAAAAAAATTAAAACTACAGTGCACGTTTTCTCATGTGGAAAATTTCAAAAACTCAATATCAGGTACAGAGCCCCAATTTTTCTTATGGTGTTTATGGGATCATAAAAAAAAGGTGATCGGAAAAAAAAACCCCGGGATTTTAAAATTTTGGTTAACCGGTGTTTTTAAAACGCTATTCGGTGATTGGGTAAAAAGAAATACCAAAAAAATACCGGTTAAACCCCAATCACCCGAGCCCCCGGGTGGTGCCCTGATTATCACAGGCGGGGTTTTTTTTTTTTAGGTTTAAAAGGTTAAGGGGGTTTTTTTTAAACAAAATTAAAATAAATACAGCAGGATTTTATCGTTGGGGTTTTATTGGGGTTTTTTTAAACCCCCCCTTATCGCCAAAAGGCCCCCAAAAAACCAAAGGCCTTGTAACAGGTCCATGAAATCCGGGGCCCCGGGGGGCCCCCGCAGATGGTTTTGGAAACCCCCGAATCGCCCCCCCCACCCCCGGTCCCCCCCCCCTAAAAGAAAAAATTTTTGAAAAAATTGTTTCCCGGACCCGGGTCCCCCGGGCCTGCCATAAGGGGGAAACCCCCGAGAAAAGGCCCCCCCCCCTGCCCCCAAAAAATGAAATCCCCCAAAAAATTAAAATTTGGAATGGAAAAGGGGAGGGCCCCCTTAACTTACACGTTTGCCGCCTAGCCCCTACTATGATTGTCCTCACATAGGCTGAAAAAAGCCATCAATTAAATTTCTAGGAAAATTTTTTGGGTTTGGATGCTCCTGTTTCCCAAAGCCCTATTCATTGAAGGCCCTTTTAACTCTTCCCCTTTTTCTTGTCACTTCCTTTTTTTTTCTGGGTGGGTTTTTGGTATTAGCTTATGTAAAAATCTCCACCTTCCCCCTCTTCGGATGGGAAAAATAAACAGATGAAAAACGTAGACAAATGGAAAAACCCCCTCTGGTTGGCCCCTTTGGGGTTAAATTTTGTCTCTGCAGAGAAAAGAGAGGACATTTTTTCCCCCCTTTTTTTTAAGTTCGAAAAAAATATATCCCCTTTTGTAAATGTGTTTCCCTATTTTCCCGTGGTTTTAAAATTTGGGCCCGGCTCGTATGATCTTTTTTTAAAAGGGAAAACAGAAGAATTTGCTAGCGGGGGGAGTGTGGGGCAATGAACAAATGTGTCTTTGGGGACGGGGGGGGGGCAATGAGACGGATCGTTGATGGTGTGAAAATCTGCTATCATTTTGGCTTAAGCCTCTGCCTGGGAATTCAACCTAGAGAAAGAAAACAATCATCATTTCCATGAATAATTGCCCAATCGGGTTGATACCTAATGACCCCTTTTTTTTTTGAAATAAAATCAGAAGACATACACACAGCTTTTTTAAAGAA
>CM049604.1:11421773-11448917 GCA_026979955.1 Megalurothrips usitatus
CAGCCAAGCCCGCGACGCAGCCTCAATTCCGAATACTCATTACAAGTGGAATTTGATCCTGATTTTCTTAGTGTTTACGTGTATTTGTCTAGTGAGTACCCAAGGCCTTGCTGTAAATCCGTTTCCATGGTGCAAGCACAAGTACTTGGTAGAAACATGTAGTGTTCGTTCTGTATGGAAAAAATGCATGACTTGTCTATGCATTTGAGCCACGATGCGAGAATTCAGAATTGAGCTTTTAAAATCCCATTCTGGAGATGCTTTATCGGTGTGCGGAGCAAACTTAACATACATTCCACACGTCGCACGACACTCACCGTCCCTTCTTCTCCGTCCCGTAAATCCTCCAGCGCCAGTCCCCAGTCCACGCATACAGGCAGAGTCCAGGCCGTTATGTCCACGTCACGCGCGAGCTCCACCAGAGCGATGTCGTTTGTGAAGTGGAGCTTCTCCGCTCCGTACTCTCCATGGACGTAAATCTTCTTAAACTGTCAAAATTTGAAAAAAATACAAACAAAGACATGGCGACTCATTCGATCTGCATACCGTTCGGTGGACCGTTAAAATGATATCGCTAGTCTAACGACTCAAACCCAATCGTTGACTACATTTCTTGTTTCGGCGACAACTTTTGCTGTTAAAATAACAACATTTTTTGTATCATTCAATCCTTGTTTACTTAACAACAATTTTTCGTTCCTTTGACAGTTTATTTTTGTTACTTAAACGACATTTTCTGTCGAACTTACAGCTTTTATTTAATGTGCGTCTCAAAATAATAAAATCAATTCTCGTTTTACGCAAAGGCTAAGGTACACACGAAGTGTAAATGGTTCTAATTTGGTATCGGCACCTAGCACAACTACTTAAATTTCGATCTTGCACCCGGCATAGCAGAGTTCTGCTGGACATGCCATATTTCGTTTCCAAAATCAACAATTTCGTAAGGATTAATTAAGAGTCAATTGGAATTAGAAGAACCTTAGCCACCAGGGCTGAGAGGAATCGGAGGTGTTATGCCTGAAAACAAAGCCTTGTCAAGACACCTCGAAGCAAGACGATGACTTACGTCTCTGAACTGTTCATGGGGTTCGTGCGCATCTACAATTCTCTTCGTCTTTCCAAACGCGGCCATATACAAGGTGTGCGGCTTCACCTTAAGACGAACGTTGTCGTAGAAGCAGTGCGCGGCTGTAAAACATGTTTGAGACATGGTTTGTTCAGGTAAATGTAAACTCAACGAGAATCTTTCACCCATTTATCTTCCTTGTCCTTGTATTACCATAGGCCCCTAGGACCCTTTGGCTAAACCGGAACAGGACCCGCCGCACCCGCAGCCATCCTCTCGGTCCGGTACCCGGCCGCCCCGTCGGGGTGCCGAGGGGGTCCGCCTGCGGGGGCACGCCCCCCCAAGGGCGGTTAAACCAGCTTTTCTTAACCGCCCCTAGGTAGGCGCGCCCTCCCCGCGGTCCCGCTCGTCCCTCCCCGGCGGGGGCAGCAGGGCCCGGAGGCGAGAGGGCGGCCGGCGCGGTGGCGGCAGGCTCCCGTTGGCTACACTGCGACGACTCTAGTATACCACGGGTTGCGTCTAGTCCGCGGTCGCCACCTTACCACCGATTCGCCGCGCCTGGTAGCCCAGGGAATTATGCGGGTCCTCGGTGGGGGCGGCAATTTTTGTGGGGATACCTCAGTTGGTGGAAGTGCTCGGACTCGTGCTCACGGACTGCAGCGGCTGGGAGCAGAGTTGGACATGCAGGGTGCAGCGTGCGTCATGCAACATGCAGTGGGAGGGGGGGGGGGACATACCAGGTGCTCAGGGCACCCCGTCCGTAGGGTCCGGCGCATCCAGGTCCTGCTGCTGGTCCTGCTGCTGCTCCCGCGCCGCCCGCCTCTCCCTGGCCGCCTGCCGTCGCTCCTCGTGAGGGTCCGGCATCCCGTCGAAGAGCTTGATGGCAGCACGGAAGGCGTCCCGGTCTTTGGTCGTCTCCCTCCAGTTCGCGGGATCGATGCCCACGGCCGCCGTGTTGTCCGCCCGCTGTTTGGCGAGCGACTTGCGCGGGCTGCCGCGGACGCGCTTGGCCGGGGGCGGCGCCACGAGCATGGCCAGGGCGTTGGGTGGCACGCTGCCCCGCGCCACGTGCCCCGCGTACTGGAGGGACCTCTTCTTCGCCAGGTTTACGCCGGATGCGACCCCCGAGAGCTCCCGGACCTCCGCGTTGGGGCGGGAGATCGTTTTCTGGAGGCCCTCGTGCCACACGGGGCCGGCGATCCGACGTAGGGTGGTGTTCTCGGCGGCCGCGACCCTGGACTCCCGGCCAGCCGTCAACACCCATGCCTCGCAGCCGTACAGCATGGCGGGCCGGGCGATCGAGCTGTACAGCCGGGACTTGGCCTGCCGGGAGATGCGCTGGCTCCGGAAGAGGTGGGCCAGGGAGTGGAACTGCCGCAGCCCGGCGGCCCTCCGGCTGCTGATCTCCGCATCCATGTTGTTGTCGGAAGTGATGGTGGCGCCGAGGCACCGGAGCTGGGGCACCTTCTTGTGGCGGACGCCGTCGACGGTGAGGTGCGCCCCGTGTTCCTGCCTCTCTTGCCGGGCCACCACCATGTACTCGGTCTTCGGGGAGATCAGCAGCCCGAACCGCGCCGCCCTCTGCTTGATGACGGTGGCCACCCGGACGAGCTCTTCTTTGGAGGCCGCGACGATAGTGTTCTTGGAAACACTTGGAAACACTTGTCGTAGGTCAGTGGTTTTTATGAGCGTGGCCGCCAGGCCAATCGTCCCAGGCGGGCCCGGGCGGGCCCAGGCGGGCCACGTGCATGCCCTGGGCCATGTGTTGGCTGGGCCGGGCGTCGCTTTCACGCACAAGCTCCACTCCGCCTCCTTCCGCCTGGGCTAGCGGAGGGGGCGGGGGAGGGGGGGGGGACAGAGCTGGGGAGGTGCGATGTTTTGGCGCTGTCAGGCTGATGTCTGGAGATCTTCTCGGGGGAGGCAGGGCGGGCGCAGCGTCGCACGGCCGGCGGGTGGTCCATAGCTGCACTCCAGTTTGGGCGGCATCGGGCGGAGATTTGAGCGGAATTGAGCGGAGGTTTGGGCGAGCATCATGCGGCATGCGTAGGGGAAGGGGGAAGGGGCGGCACGAAGAGGCCGTCGATCCAAGCAAGCTGGACGCTGCGCGAGAGGCGGCATATAATAGCTGCTGTGTTTGGGTGCCTATGCTGCGGCAGGCTGCTGCGGGGAGGGGAGGGGGGGGGGGGCGGCATGCAGTCGGAGTGAGCCTTGGAATGGGCCTTCCCTCGGGCGCGGCGGCTGTTGCTCTGCGACCTGCACTGGGCACTGCGGCAGCTGGGCGGCGGCGACTTGAGGACTCACCCAGGCTTGCGGGTACCTTACCGGCATGGCAGGTGTTATACTTATCACGCCGTGTCCGGGTGCGTTGCGGTGCGTGGGAGCCTATCCTGGGGGCGGGGGCGGCGGGCTGGCTGGCCCGCGTCGGCCTGGACGCAGGTCGCTCCGCGCGCCTATCCGGGTCGCTGCACTATTTTGCACTACCAGTTTGCACTACACTACACTACACTACACTACACTACACTGCACTACACTGCACTACACTGACTACGCTGCTACAGGCTGCATGGATGCGTGACACTGCGCTGGTGGGGGCTGCGCAGGGCTGTGCCTCTGCTCCCAGCCTGTGGGGTACGGACGAGACCGTGGGGGAGGTCTGGGCCCCGGCGGGCGTGGCCCGCCGGCTCAAGTGTCCTAGGCCGTACCCTGGAGCGACGCAAAACACGTCTGCTCTCCTCCGCACCCCAGACCGAACTCCCATTTATCTTCCCTATCTGCATATTAATTTCATACGGGATTTGTTTCGCATTGCTGTATTTTCTGGAATGAATCTCCCTTAGCATCACACAAAATTTTAATGTCATGTTCATTTCTTTCAACATTTCCATTAGTAAATGCTGGCGGCTAGGCATTGCCCAGAATAAAATGCAATAAGTACAGGGTGGTCGCGGACTATTGGTACTAGCTCTCAGGGATGGTGGACACCTTCATGGGGATTTATTTGAGATCAGACACCTCGGGTGGCAGACGCCTTCTCAAGGAGTTACATGACTTTCTGTGTTGCGCCTGAGGAGAAGGCAGCTGACGGTACCGCATTACACAAAAGCAGAACGGGTTGTCTTCAACACGGGTGTTGTAGGTTCACTGTGAAAAACAGTGGATTGCTTCTTTTTTTCCTGGGACAAAGATTTAATCGCATCAAAGTTCATAGAACAAAACACAGTTTAAAAAAACAGCGGTCCTCACGAACTGTCCCTTTCAATAACGACGATGCGTTGGTGTGTGACGCGACCGTGAATTGCCTACCCTCCAGGCGCAACATATTAAGTCCTGTAACTCCATAAGTAGGAGCCGGCGCTCCCAAGTTCCTTGTCTCAAATTGATCCCTGTATACAAAAGGAATCATGAAGAAACGTCCCCTTGGGGACTGTGTATCACTACTATAGACCATGTTTTCTCACGAAGATTATCGTATAAACTTATTGGATCAAAATGTTTTGCTGCCATGTCCCAAATGCACGTCCTAAACTCATAACTAAGAAGCTCGCGGATCTTTCTTTACTTTACGTTTCTAAGAAATTAATATTCATGGAGGAAGAAGTAAAGATCCCTCGAATCTCCACGAGGCCCTTGCAATTTTGTTCGGAACACCCCATAAACCAAATTTAATTTGTATTTTCCATACCTGACACGAAAAACGTAGATGTGATGAGAGAGCCACCGCAAATCTGCTCACTAGTAGCCGCAACATACACGGTGACATGCCACGGAAATTCTGCTGCCGAAGCAACAGTCTTGCCGCCACGAACAAGTGGCGTTCCTTCTCCCGTCGGGCGGCCACAAACTGAAACAGGGAGGATCTCATCAACAAACTCAACCAAACACAGGCTGTTTTGTTTTCGAGCCGTCGCTACTTGGGGAGCGCGAAGAAGGCATCGAAAGTAGTGCGAACGCACAGTCACTCAGCGCTTTGCCTCTCCGTTCTAGCTAGCAGCGCGTGATATCTGCAAAATTGACAGCGCGTAATATTTGCAGAATTATTCTGCAGGTAACACTAGGACAGAAGTAAAGGCAGCGAGCGGAATATTCCCGAAACGTGGGAGATCCTCCGAAAATTAATTTCAGCATTATTTTGTGCCACGCCGGATTCGGTAACACTACGTTATTCCGCAAAAAACGGTAGACCATGCGAAATATACCGATTCACTAGTACGTTATTTTCCATAATATATCTGGTAGGACGGAATTTTGGTGTGTACCATGACCAATTGGCGAATGTTTAATCTCAGACCACTTGCACAAATTATCTAAGAAACCGCTGGAGGTGCGGTGCCCCAAAGGTAAGTTAGGTTCCAGTATGATGCATTGAAAATGTGGTCAACTTTTGAACCTCCTACAACTAACCGTTCTCGAGAAATCGGGCGGACACACACACACGCGCGCGCGCGCCTAGACACTGAACATAGGCGTCGCTATCGCTCAGCCTAAAAAAAAGAAGAAAATAATGAAGAATGAGGCCGTTTTATAGCCGTGACCCTTACTAGGCACGCATCGGAAGGGCCGCAGGCTCCACTCGCCGCTGGTGAGGCAACGCGACTCGTAGCCGGCGGCGGGCAGGTAGTCGAACAGGAAGTGGTGCAGGTTCCGGCAGCGGAAGGTGGCTACGGTGCCCGGAGCAGAGGGAAGCGACGAACAGTTGACGACCTCCTCGCCGAGCTTGCACTTGATGTCCACAGAGGTGGACTGCAGTGGCGGGCAGGTGACTACATGCAAAACAGGAGTTTCGATGTTTTCGTTTGTCTTTTCGGTGCTTTGGATTTCATTTGTTTGAAATGCAAACGGAAAGACGTCAAAAATTTGTGTCCGTGCCGTTGCCCAGAACCAACTTTTGGCCGATAATACGACCTGCTTTATTGAAATTTTATATAAGGCAATACGATTTAAGAAGATTTCAAACTTCCCGCGTACTTCGCTGCTATTCGTAGTTGATGCATAGTTCATATTGAGTATACTGTGTTGTATAGAACTGTTAAAATGTACAAGCTATTCCCAGGTCCCCCGTGCCACGGCAACAGAATTCCGCAGCACTACACTGGTAAAAATATATTGGGAATTCCTGAAGTCCTACGGAAACTTTTTACTAACTGATCCTTCGTTTTTTTTTCAACGTAGCTTATATTGAGATTCGCTCAGCTGAGAGCAAATTTCTGAAGCAGATTTGATAAACTACCTTTCGTGCGACTTTTGCGGTTTTCGAGACATCGGCGTTTAACGCGCAAAAGAAAACGTTAAATTTTGTTCAGGTTTCGTAAGTAAAACGCTGATGTCTCGATAACCAAAGGAATTGCTACATATTCCTTACTTGACCCTAGAGTCCTACCAAATCGACTTGAGAAAAATTCATCCCATTTTTTGGAGAACGCTTAGTTATATAGAATGACAGGGCAGTATACGACGTGCCCGGCCTGTGACAATGTCCCGCGTGTTCAAGTTTGTTTTGTGGGTGGTGTTAACCGGGGCATTACCTGAGATGTACGCGTTATGATGTTAAAAGCGAGTTATAATAAGGCAGTTTGCCGAGGGGAAGGTAAATCTCCGATTTTCTTTACATTTGCTGGTAGAAGAAACTTTGGAAGGTATGAGGTCCCACAATGTAATTTTTTTTTTTCGCGGAAAACCTATTTCATGCTCCAGCATCGAAACTTCAGCAGAAAGGAAGAGTCCTTGCGAAATTCGAAGAAACGAAAAACAAAATATGAACAAAAAAATGACTTTATAGACGGCACCTCCGCATATTGAAAGGGGGAGGTCTTTTACACAATGAAATGACGGCCTCACTCGATAAGACGGCTGGGGCGACCAGAAGGACACCGAGAGCGCAGCTGAACCACTTGTTCACCGCAATTGTCGCTGGCCGCGGAACTCGCGCACAAATCATATTGGCCCGCATTGCCCGGAAAACAGAAAACAGCCAGCCGCCACCGGCAGAACGGCTGGTCAGCCGAAGACTGGAGGCGAAAACACTCGTGAGTCAGCGAGTCGGAAGCAACGAGTTTGCTGTCACTGCCGCGACGTCTGGCTAGATTGGACCGATGGAACCTGATTGGTCGGTTTGTTGAGTTTCTCCCACTTGTTTACGCCTAGGCTTGGTGTGAGGGTAAAGAGTGAAGAGACACACAGCTCGACTTGAGCACACACAATGCCTGGGAAGTACGCTGAAGAAAAGGCCAAATTGTAGACTATCCGATATTTTTGAAGGTCGCCGTTTTGAATTTAAACCAAAGTTTGCTCCTGCACTATATATTTTGATGTCGGAAGATGTGCGTTTTTCTAC
This sequence comes from Megalurothrips usitatus, assembly GCA_026979955.1. Lineage (NCBI taxonomy): Eukaryota > Metazoa > Arthropoda > Insecta > Thysanoptera > Thripidae > Megalurothrips > Megalurothrips usitatus. The sequence continues at coordinate 11,429,174 of CM049604.1, forward strand.
CAAGACCGCTGATTTTTGAAGCGGCGTTAATTTGATGTGTCGTTACAGCAGTGTGGCATGTATCGTACGTTATTGCACAACCTTCCAAACGCATAGAGCAGAATCGGCCTCATTTGCTTCGTACGAGTGGACACAGACACAAGACTTCGGTTGTGGGACCTTGACTGACTGTGGCAGGAGTCGGCTATCTAGGCAGCCGGCCGGCGCATCGGCCGGCTCGGCGAGCTGGCGCCCAGCATGGCCCGGGGGATGCCGCCAGACCGAGCAGGACAAGGTCGGTGCAGAATCCGTCCGTCGACCCCTGGACCATGGCCGCCCTTGGCTCGTCACAGTGGTGCAGAGTCAGGCAAGGGCGGCCATAAATCACTGCTCGAATACGGTTCAGTCGATTTTCACCTACGTTGATGTGTTTGTAGCAACTGATCGATGTCTTGCACCGAACATTTTACATGGAACTGGTGAAAGAAGATTCGCTGCGCAGCTAAACATTCGGTTGATGGGTAACTCATAGCTGGTAAAATTTGTCATATTGGGCATAATATTGGGCAAGTTTGCTAATATTTTTTGGGGGGCCCCTTTGCATGGGCTTGTCGCCTTTTTTTCTCCCACTGGGGGTGTCATTGTAGCCGCACTCGCGCGGCCGCATTTCAGTTACGGGGGGGGGATGTACCACTTTTTGCCTACGTACAGGCGGAATGTTGAGCGTGTTGCCTACCTAGCAGGCGTCCATCCGTAGGCTCCGGGGGGGGGGGGGCGTCTCCATTGCCCCCCCCCCCGCGCATGTACAAACTGCGGTAAGAAGACCAAAAAAACAAAAATCTTACAAAGTCCCACTTTTTCTTAAATTATTATAATGTAATACAATTATTGTATATGTGTTATTGTATTGTATTATGTATTTATTAATAACGTAATTATTATAATACCTTTTGTTTTAAAGTTTCTGCAACAGAGAAATCTTAAAGAAAACTCCGATGCACGGTCAGAAAAGATAAGACAAAGTGTTTCTAGAACTACGAATATTTTAGGGGCAAAAGATTTCTTCAGTTCGCAAGTGTTTCCGAAGCCAGGGGCTTCCTGCACCGACGGCAGAACCTGTGGAAGCAAAGAGAGGAAAGATAGCAAGGAAAATACAGGGCAAGGTCCAATAGAAATTGAGTCTCCTAGAGCAGGCATTTTCTTTACATCGTGACAATTCACGCAGCTTTTGTTTCATATTTTATTTCATTCATCCAATCTTCTGAAGCTGGAAATTTGATATACTCCGCGAATTGTTAATCCACACATACAATGCCAAAAGCCACAATAAGGAAAATTTCAAATGTGCAAATGGCACATGCACATTGGTCGGGGGAGGGGGGGGGCGGACCATAGTAGCACCACGTGGTCACCATCGGGAACCGTTGGGATGGTGGTCAGACCATAGTGGGTTCATGGTGCGGATCCGCCCCTTTTTTGGTTCAACCATATGGGCTGACCACGTCCAATCGTCCACGGTTAGCCCACGGGCTGCCCATGAATACGTTATCCAGGGCTGCGAGGTCCCAGTCGTCAGGTGACAGCCGCCGGCAGGCCAAGGTAGGTGTACGCCAGGCGTGGAGTGGCGGAACGGTGATTCGCTACGAGCGAGGCCTGTTACGCCGCGACTTGGACGCCTCCTTGTACGTTACGGAATTTGATTTTTCATTATAGAATTCGTACGTCATGGAAATTCGGGCATATGGAAAATTTTCAATTTTTCATATTGAAACGACAAAATCAATTACGGAACAGCAAAACACAAGGATATTGTAAATTCCATATGGAAAAGGCAAATCCAGATGGAATTTTCAGCTAGGAGTTGTCGGTACCCCTGGCAGCCACCGAACCGTGTGCGCGACGTCCATTTTCTCACTGCGGGCGGCTTAGGCACCGTCTGTTCACGTCTACCGGCAGCCGCACGCTAAATGCTTCTCTACAATTAGTGCAGAAGTGTGTGCGAATTTAGGCATACGTACCTTACGTACAAATTCGTACGTGGTTATGCTCAGCATGGTACGCAATTGTGTACAGACCTTCGTTATGGCATATATTTGACGTACGAAGTTGCGTATGCACAAACTCGTAAGAAACTTTGGCACAAAATCGTACAAAAGCATTTAGTGTGCGGTGGAGTCGTCACCAACGACTCGCTGCCAAGAGGTAGAAGCCCAACAGCGTGCGGAATAGCGGCCCGTCAAGAGGACAACATTTTTGCGTCCGGTACTGCAGTGCCGGCCTCCCGATGCTGTGTCTTGAACATTCTCCTCCGGTTCACAGCCGTTTCTCCTTGCGGCGCGGCAGCGGCGGCAGCAGCCCCAGCAGGGCCCTGAGCAGGCTCCGCAGCAGCAGCAGCGCGGCGGCGGCGGCGGCCAGGACCACGGCGGCCACGTCCAGCAGCAGGTACTGGTACAGCGGCATGTCGGCGCCCACGGGCCGCAGGTGCCGCGCGCCCCGGTGCCGCACCACGTACTCCGTCCACCACACCGCCGACTCCGCCGCCGTCTGCGGCCGGTCCAAGTAGCGCGCAGCCAGCTCCCGGGAGCGGACGCGGTACCTGCGAGCAGCGCAGGTGCAGGACGTTACCTCGACACGGTCATGTACGTGCAAAATAACACGATGGAAGATACTCAGAATGGATCTTTAAACAAATGTCCATACTACGTGAATTTTCTTACGTAGAATTGCCCTTGCGCCTAATGTTGCGCATGGGCAATGCACAGCTGATGCACCGATTGATGCGCTCAATCGCACTCAAATTTTGTTTGCGCAATGACGCAGGCGGCGAAAAATGCAACATATTCATGGTTTTATGCCGAGGGGGAACTGACTCCCAAAAATTGTGTACACACTAAATGTCATGGGACAATTTTGTCCCTGACTACCACGCAACGCCCTTTTGCCCTCCACCCGGATGTTTTGGGGTTGCGAGGCCCTGGCGTCGATTACTGCAACCCTATAACTCCGGAACGAGTTAGTGTACTCACGTAAAAATATGTTTTCTCCAGTCGCAATAAACCAACCTTCAACCAATTTTGTGGCATAAAATGTTTCTTTTTCAAAGAAAACGTAACTGAGATACAATTTGAAGCATAATTATGGGACAAATTGTATCTCACATGTTGCAATTTGTCCCACCTTTTCATTACAAATTGTCCCAATGTCGTGATTGGTTGAAAAACGTAACATTTCATTGGACAAAATTGTCCCATAGACATTTAGAGTGTACACCGGATAATCCGGATTACATTAATAGAAAAGTCTCTTTCAGTGTTTAATATAGAATAGTCGCCTTTTCCAGTTCCTACGACACATTAGGAAAAAGGATACAGACCAAAGAAAGTTCAAATAAGACGATTCATTTAATTTTTCCCTGAATGATTATACGGATTACCCTACAATTTGTCCACCGGATTACCGAAGTCGGTCCCCCCTCGTTCTATGCCGACTGTTCGCCTTGTACCGCTCGCAGGCCCAGGAGGGCCCGCCTGTTTGCCCCCTGGCGACGCCTGCCGACTAAACGTTAACGTACTTTTTTTATACATTGTAATGTACAGATCTGACCATACATTAAAATGTACAATATTGTACATTTGAATGCACAAAATTGTACATTAAAATTGCAAAACTATTATGCATTTCCTTTACCGTACGTTTATTGTTTATTACAATGTACAATTTGAAAAATATTATGCATTACAATGTACAAATTTATATATTTTAACGTACAATATTGTACATTTTAATGTATGCTCAGATCTGTACATTGCAATGTACAAAATTGTACATTGATATTTAGTGTGTGCACTCACTCGTCTGTGGCAGTGACCTTCCGGATGGCGGCCAGCACGCTGTCCTTGGTGATGGCCTTAGCATCCACGCTCTCCGCGATGCCCAACGACTTGTACAACGCGATGTTGGACAGCTGGTCGGCGAACAAGGGGATGCCCACCATTGGCACCCCTAAGACGATGGCCTCCGTGGTGCCCATCAGCCCGCCGTGGGTGATGAACAGCACCGTCTTGTGGTGCGCTGCCGCGGAAAAACGAGCCATCATGTTGTCAGCGCCTCGCTATACTCTTATGTACCTAAATTGTACATAACTATGAACATATATAAAGGATCACAATCTATGCACACAATTTTAAATAATTATGTATGAATAGTACATAATTATGAACGAATAGTATACAAGTATGTATGAACAGCACATAATTATGTATGAATAGTACACAAGTATGTATGAATAGTAAATAGTTATATACAAATTAACATAAGCTATGATGTGTACATAATAATTTGAACAAAACAAAATTAGAACGTAAGCATAATAAGAGGCTTGCAGAAAAATGGCAAAACGGTGACGGAATATTACTTGGTGCACTCACAAAAGCACCCTCTGAGATGGCGGGCCCCAAAACGGACCTGAATGAAGCTGGACACGAAACGCCCCCTTGTGTGCACTGTGACATTTGTTCGTCCAATTGTTCGTACAATTTCTGTGACGATTTATCGATCACCCAATCACGTCCTCACTTTACGACGTTCGTTCGTAACGCGAAGACATATTCGTATGACGATTGAATCGCCACATCGTGAAAATAAAGCTATCTACGCAAGAATATTTTAGGTACCGACTTAATCGACTAATCTTTTGTGACTTTTTCGTTCTTCCGATTTAATCAGAGAATTGTCTTAAAGTGACGAGAACCATTTTTACAGTTTGCACGGAATCACGGAATCGGCTGGCACTTGTCTTACCGAGCACGTTAACTTGCGGCAGCCACTTGACGGTCCTCACGTTGGGCGGCAGGAGGTCCTTGATGTCGTCCGTCTCGTACTTCCAGAGCACCCGCTGCGGCACAGCGCTGAACGCCTGCAGGAGCTCCAGGACGGTGGCCCTCGGCAGCGAGCTGGAGAGGACCAGGGACCCAAGCGAGAAGTAGATGACGCCGTGCTCAGCCTCGTCCATCCAGCGCCGCAGCTCCGGGTCCAGGCCCCGGCCTGTGGGGTCGGGCTTCAGGTCCTGCGGGAACACAACAGCGGTTTGTCATGATCTGACAACCCGAGACTTTCTTTGCTCTAAGTAGTATCGGCAATAGAACGTAAAAGATGCTCCTTGTACACGATGTTTGAGGTAACTCTGTCAATCTTAATACGTCATAAAAATAACGTTTCAGATGCCCTTTTTATGGAATATGGGTGTCGCCGAGGGGTTGATATATCCGAGTTTAAGTGTACACACGATCACTAAGTGGTAGGGATTACTAATGATTGCCAACGATAACTGTGACTACTCTTTACCATGGGTTGGACACGCATATCAACGGTGACCGCTGATCACCAGTGATTACCACTGATTACCAGTGATTACGACTGATCACCGTTAGATTACGTTCGATTGCCACCTGAGATCTTGGCCAAAATGGCCGGTGACTCTGGGTGATTACCGGCGATTACCACTGATTACCATCGATTACGTAGGCGAGAGTTTTTCGACAAGGAACCAGACGTCAGCGTCTCTCCTTTGGGGGCCGCGCCAATAGCATTAAGGGAGGGAGGGGGGCAGCCAAATACTACACCCTGTCGTAAATACGCGGGAAGGTTGTTATCCACACACTCAATTTCATAAAACAATTTTGTCCCAAAAAATGTTTCGTTTTAAAGCACAACATAACTGAGACACAATTTGTGGCATAATTATGATGGGACAAATTTTATGTAATTAAATATAAAAAAATACAGGGTATATCCGTAGCTCTTCGCCAGCCACCGTGATGTCTCACACTTTATTTGCTTTAGTTTTATCTTCGACGGTGGGGTGACCCCAGCGGCAGGTTGGGTGAGGTCTTTGGTCTGCTGAACTCTACCTTGAGGTGGATCCCGGCCACGTTGATGACGTTGGGCGGCAGGGGCCGCGCCGGGTTGATGGACACGTGGGCGTTGATCATGGCGAGGCTGGTGCGCTGCAGCAGCTCCGAGATGGGGGGCGTGTCCTCGCCGAAGAACTCGCGGACGACCTCGTCACTGGGCCACTGCATGTAAAACTGCGGCAGGACACGTAAATACCCGTCACTTTTAATCAAGAGGCCGGATGTCTGGCAACGGACTCACTGTTAAAAAAAACTGTCTGGGAAATCACGAAGGCATTTTATTTCCGACTGTCCTTTGTGACTTTCCAGAGAACCTTCAGGAATTCGCCGGATAAAATCACTTATCACAGACAATTTTGTTCAATGAAATGTTACCTTTTTAAACAAAACACGACATTGAGACAAATTGTAACGTAAAGGAGGGGCAGATTGTAACATGCGAGATACTGTATTTGTCCCATAATTATGTTACAAATAGTATCTCAGTTAAGTTTTTTTAAAAAACAAAACATTTTATTGGACATGTAGGACATGTATTGGACATGTAGGACATGTATTGGACATGTAGGACATGTATTGGACATGTAGGACATGTATTGGACATGTAGGACATGTATTGGACATGTAGGACATGTATTGGACATGTAGGACATGTATTGGACATGTAGGACATGTATTGGACATGTAGGACATGTATTGGACATGAAGCGCCTAGAACAGGGACGTTGTCGTCCTGACGGACTTGCCCGCGGCCTACCTTGTGCGCCCAGTTGTAGTAGATGTACACGGCGGTGTTGTAGAGGCGCTGCGGGAAGGTGAGCCGGCCCGCGTACGGCACGAAGTTGACGGGGAGGTAGGAGGGGTTGTTCACGGAGCCCACGCGCTCGTGCTGCCACACCAGGTCCGGCTGTGTCGATATGCTGATCAGGGGCACCTGAGAGCGGATAAGCGCTGTATCAGGCACACGCTAAATGTCCATAGCACAATTTTGTCCGATGAATCCCTTGGATCGTAATTTTCAGTGAGGGAGACGGTGGTGACGGAATGTTTACGAATTTTTTAAGGCGTAGTGTACGGATAGGAACGGTGTGCACACTAAACGTCATGGGACAATTTTGTCCCATAAAATGTTTCGTTTTTAAACAAAACATAACTGAGATACAATTTGTAGCATAATTATGGGACAAATTGAATTTCCCATGTTACAATTTGTCCCACCTTTGCGTTACAAATTGTCCAAATGTCATGTTATGTTTAGGAACGTAACACATATTAGAGAAAATTGTCCCATAGACATTTAGAGTGTGATCGTATCGTACGGTGTGAAGTTCGTGCGTCGTAACTCACGTCCAGCTTGTACGCCACCGCTGCCCAGCAGTCGGAGTTGCAGATCTCGGTGAAGACGACGTCGAACTTGCCGTGTTTGCCGGACATTATGTCGCGGAAGTGCTGCATCTGGAACACGGCGCGGCAGAAGTGAGCGCCGCCCAGCTGGGTGCCCAGGCCTATGACGCCCACTGGCGTCAGAGATGTCATCTCCTCGAAGGTGAACGAGTTGGCCAGCGAAGGCAGCTCCTTGGAGATGTCCAGGTGCGTGTAGTTCGCCCGGGGCTTCTTAGGCGGGAACGGGCTGAGCATGACCACCTCGTGTCCGTAGTCCGCCAGCGCCACCATGGTCGCCTGTGAACATGATGTTTACAAGGTGTTTTCATGGAGTTGCATGGAAATGACTTGTGAGATGCCTTTGCAGATTGCAAATGAAACTCCCATTATGTTTATTCAGAGTAATTCGCTCTGCTGATGAGGTTAGCTTAAGTTTGTGTAGGACGACGACGAACGATGTCCATGGCGAGGGGCCCGCCCGCGACACTAACAGTGTTCACGGCTGTGCGTGCGACACTTAAAATAAACTCAGAGTACTGGGGTACTGGGTCAAGTACTAATCAGGTCCATGTGTCAAAATTTTGGTCTGTCAAATTTACGTTTGTATTTTAGGGTGGAGTACTTGAAACGGGTAATGTTCGAGGTTTGGTTTGGAGTTTTTTTTTCATGTGGTTGTGTTGAAATTGGCCAGGTATGATAGCTGCGAGCTGTTATTTAAGATTCGGCCACATTCGCTTGTATCCAAACAGAAAACCCTACCCGAAAAAAAAAGACATTAAGACATTAATGACATTAAGACATTGAGAGGGAACGATACACCCGGCCGCGGAGCCTCGTCGGCCGCTCCACGCGGCGCTCGGAGAGGTGTTTCTGTGTCACTTTACAACAGCGCCAGTCGTTTCCTATGGGACAAAACGATCTGAAAATTTGTGACCGGGTAGATGAAGCTTCATTCTATCCAGTACTAATTTTCTCCCATCTGGGAAATTCCCCAGTTTTCCGGAAAACTCGTCCAAGTTTGCCTTAGGATTTCTCGGCTCTCAGGGGGGAATATTAAAAATCGGGGCGAGTACTGCCCTCGGCACACTCTTTGTCTGTCCGCCGCTGTGCTCAGTTTCCAGAAATGTTGAACGGTAGGCTTGTCATTTGATTTCTAGCCGAGCGTGTCGAGGTCTTCCCGGAGCGTGTTTTGGAGCCTGCTGGGCCGTGTCGAGCCGCTAGCTGGAAGGCCTGGTCCCCCCTCACCGCGCCACCCCGCACTTGCCTAGGACCCCCCCCCCCCCCCCTGTCTTCCTCGCCCCCGCACCGAAGGGTCCCCCGCCGGCCCGGGCCAGCCCCGAGCTGCGGATCTGTATGGCAGCCCGTGCCGGCTACCTGCACTGTGCACAACTGCCGAGCCCGAAAATGTCCGTCTCTTGTCTCCGTCGCCTGCAGTGCTGGGCATATGAGTGCGAGAGATAAACGAGATAAACAGCTTTCGAAAACACGAAAACACCATATAACGTAGTTATATGGTTGACTGCCAAGCATAATCTTTCAATAAAGATTAATCAGTTTACATTGAGAATTGTTGAATTTGAACGTCAGGTTGACTCAAGCGAGGTGCCATTGTCCAAACAACGCTGAAAACAAGCATAGCATTCTACAGATAGAAGTAGAATTGTTGCAACTCTACTACTTTGCTCGGCCTGCCGGCGGCGTTCTTGCCGTCAGTCACTCACACTCTATATGTCTAAGTACAATTTTCTCCTTGTGCTGGGATCAGATTTGAGCACATCTAAATCTGCGGGGACAATATTTCATCTACTTTGGAACAATTCTGTCCTATACGGATACAAAATTGTCTCTAGATTTAGATGTGCTCCAATATGGCCCCAGGACAAAATTGTCCTTTGACATTTAGCGTGCGAAGTGTCTGGTGGCAATGCGCAGCAGGAGAGTTGATGCAGGCGCGCTTGGACAGAATATGCAAGCCTGGCGGAATGCTTGGCTGCCTCGTCGCGCCCCAGCCTCCAGCAAGAGCAGCGCAGCAGCGGTACCAGACTTTTTGAGTCACCCTTTCGGCCAACATATTGCTGTTAGTTTATCCTTCAGGTCTGAAAAGTATCGCGTCCAGTGCTGCCAAAAAAGTGGGCAAAGTGGGCCCCAACCACTCGGGTACTAAGATTGTGCCTGCCTACCCCCGCCTGCCCATTAGGTAATGTATTAGCTTCCGTGTCAAGATGCTGCCTAGAACGCTGATCTCGTGCCTAACAGCGTGTGTACAGCGGAGCTGGTGGTGACTGATAAAGTTTCTCCTTAAACGATAAGTCAGCGCACACACATCCGCCCGAAGGAACAATCAGCCGGCAAAAGACTATAAGCACAGCTCCCGCGTGTTTCTCAAGAAATGTATCAGAACGGGCCACGAACAGTTCCCATGTTCTCCGGGTGAAATTCTAACGCACAGAGTACCAGTGGTGCCGTGTTACGTTCGAACGCAGCTCGGTGACCGCACCTCCAGCATGATGTTGTGGCTCGGGGCGTTGAACGGGAAGACGCCGAGGACCCTGAAGGCGGCGGCCTCGGGGACGGCGGCCACCGCGGCCAGCAGCGCGAGGGTCCTCAGTAGGAACACCATGATCAAGGGCTGTGCGCGTTCTGGACGCCGCCCGCCTCCCACGTGCCGGCAAGTAGTGCTAACGGGCACCCGCGATCTGCTGATTACGAGATCTCTAAAACCGGCCCTTGACTCATAGGCCCACTGCCGCCCGTGCGATGCCTGCCACTGAGCCTTGAGCAAACACACTTAAAGAGAAGTCAGTGTTGTGGTGCTGCTCACATTAAAGTGGCACGCGGAATTCCATGCAATGTACACTAATTCAGCCGTTTTTCATTGTTGTTCTTTCGAGTATCACTGTAAAATTTGTGGCGATTTGTCGATCACCACAATGTCGTCACGTGACGATAACTCTAAATGTCCATGGGACAACTTTGTCCAGTGAAATGTTACGTTTTTAAACGAAACACGACGGTAGGACGATTTGTGACGTAAAGGTGGGACAAATTGTGACATGCGATATACAGTTCGTCCGTTGTGTGTCCATTTATCACGTGAGGCCAATCTCCTTTATACTATTCGGAATTCGTTGCAATTCTAGTGTAGGCAAGCTTTCGCTAATGAAAATTTTTTTTTCACAGACTTAAACAAAGTGTTGTATTTGCACACTAAATGTTATGGGACAATTTTGCCCCTTGAAATGTTTCGTTTTTAAACAAAACATAACTGAGATACAATTCGTAGCATAATTATGAGACAAATTGTATCTCGCATGTTAAAATTTGTCCCACCGTAAAGTTACAAAGTGCCCGAATGTCGTGTTCTGTTTTAACATTTCGTTGGACAAAATTGTCCCATAGACATTTAGCGTGTAGGACCTAAATACACTTCCAAGATTTCTTATGGACGGTGACATTTTCGTGTTAAACCGTTCTTTTAGGTCTGCCACACTTGCCATTTTGGGGTGAATTGTTACTATCATGCCTGCTAAATGCCACAGCATAGAGGGCAAAGATGGGATCGTAAGTGGCTTCTCTGCCTGAATTTCTTGTGGCACACAGTGCACTCGAATGCCTTTTCCCCGGTGTGCGTCCGGAGATGGGTTCGTAAGTCGCCTGCCACACTGAATTTCTTGTAGCACTCGGTGCATCCGAATGGCTTCTCTCCAGTGTGCGTCCGCAGATGTGGTCGCAGGTTGTCCAGCCGCATACACACTAAATGTTAATGTACTTTTTTTGTACATTGTAATGTACTGATCTGAGCATACATTATAATGGACAATTTTGTACATTACAATGCACACAATTATACATTACAATGCACGGTAATTGTGCATTTCCTGTGCCGCACGTTTATTGTGCATTACAGTGTACAGTTCGAAAAATCTTGTGCATTAAAATGTACAAATTTATACATTTTAACACAGAATATTGTACATTATAATGCATGCTCAGATATGTACATTACAATGTACAAAATTGTACATTGACATTTAGTGTGTAAACGACTTCCAACAGATGCTGCACTCGTGTGGCTTCTCCCCGGGCTCCTTTCGCATGTGGACCACAAGTGCGCTGTGCGAGGCGCACTGCTGCTGGCACACTGGGCAGACCCTCATGGTGAAACGGCTTCTGGACTGGAATCGAACACATTTTAATAATTAATGCTAACTTTTCTCCGGGAGGGGTACAATGATTCTGAAGCGCGGCGCTACTCGCCTTGTAATGTTGACATGTTCGCAGTGACCGGCGGCGCAGACGTTCTTGCACTGTTTACTGCACCCAGAAAAACGTACTCTTGAAAAGATGAAGTCTAATTTAGCTTCGATAAAGGTCAAATTAGACTTGATTCAGAGCAAAAACTTTGATTCAAAGTCAAATTTGCCTTGAATTTGCCTTGATTTTGTATCTTAAGTCAAGAAGTCATTTTTCTGGGTGTGACGATATCGTTTAAGCAGTGGATCCTGCAAGCAAAACGTGATGCAATGACTGTTGGTTGGCATGTGAAACGTCACCGGACGCCCCGAGAAACTGAAAGGATTCCCAGGCGAAAATCGGTAGCACGCTGGCCGTGAGCCGTCCCTAACGCCCGGGCTGTCGTAATCCAGAGTTGGCGGAGGGCACCGGCCGGGCGGTGGGCGACCCTCCAGCCCCCGCCCCAAGTCCCTCGAGATAGAGGAAGTCTATCCTCGAAGTATAAACGAACAAACAGTTGGCATCAGACAGTGCCCCCGTCTCTTGTTTGTCTTTACCGAAACGTATCGCGACGGGCTAAAAAGCTATGAAATAGCTACCCAGCTAAGACATTGCCAGCAAACACACTAAGAAGAATGGTTTGATGAAGAAATTAAAATTTCTGGGTGTAGGCATCAAATTTTGTCCCGTCCTCCACGCATTATCGTCACCATGCGAATGTCTGGTACACCGCCGCAATGTTTTGGAGCGTGGAACGGGAAACTGTTTCCAGAGGTAATGCGTGACAGATGAGACGCAGTCTGATAGTTTTAATCAATTGTTCATCATAATGAACAAAACTGAAGACTGACTCTCCCGGTATCTCCCTGTGATGTTCCTCGCACTCCGCTCTGGTTAGCGCCCTGCGGCTGCCGGTCGTGATACGGCCACGGCCACGGTGCTGCATTTGTGTGGTTTCCTCTCGGTTTCGAAGACATGTATGTATATTTGGACTTAAAGGAAGCAGTGGTTCAACATCTCTAAAATCGATTTATTACTATTGACGTATAATTGACCGTCGCGTACTCTTACATTAAACATCCAAAATTGACACAGTTAATTTAACAGAGAACTCGGCAATATTTGTGAATAACATATTAGATAAGTGAATACATCATAGTAAAAGACGCAATTCGTTTCCTTATCTCTTAATCCTAACTTCTTATAGGCCTACCGTTTCGTTTTATCTGCTGCCAACCATATCCTTCCCAGTGAATCAGTTATTTTATCACGTTATTGGGTACATTATACAATTGTTAACGGAAAGCGATTCTTGGGGCCAGTATCATATGGCAACGTAACACGACATTACGTGTGCTGCCAAAGGAACGGTAGGAGAGACTCCCATAACTGAATTGTTTAGACAGCGACGCTCGCATAGTATCATATTATAATTCCAGGAGCGGTGTGCCTGCGAAAGTGGGTTCGTAGGGCCCCTGCATGAATAAATTTTTGGTGGCACTCGGTGCATTCGAATGGCTTCTCTCCAGTGTGCGTCCGTAGATGGGTTCGTAGAGATCCTGCTTCCGAGAATTTCTTGTGGCATTCCTTGCATTCGAATGGCTTCTCTCCGGTGTGCGTCCGCAGATGGGTTTGCAAGTGGTGTTCCACACGGAACTTCTTGTGGCACTCACTGCATTCGAATGGCTTCTCTCCAATGTGCGTGCGAATGTGTTTGCGCAAACTTCCAGACTCACTAAATTTCTTGTGGCACTCGGTGCATCCGAATGTCTTCTCTCCAGTGTGCGTTCGGACGTGCCTTCGCAAATCGCCTGCCTGAGTGAATTTCTTGTGGCACACAGTGCATTCGAATGGCTTCTCTCCGGTGTGCGTCCGAAGATGGGTTCGTAAGCTGCATGCCACACTGAATTTCTTGTGGCATTCCCTGCACTCGAATGGTTTCTCTCCAGTGTGCGTCTGCAGATGTCGTCGCAGGTAGTCCAGCCGCATAAACGTCTTGCAACAAACGCTGCACTCGTGTGGTTTCTCCCCGGTGTGCGTCCGCATGTGGAGCACAAGAGCGCTGGGCGAGGCGCACTGCCGCTGGCACACCGGGCAGACCTTCATGGTGACGGCCCTCGGCCTGGAATTGAACGCCTCTAATTAATGCCTTGTCTGCCGGGATGAGGTACAACGATTCCTGCGATTCTCACCTTAACAGGAGGTTGTAGATGTATCGCACTCTCTCTCTGAGTTCGTAAAAAATAGAATACGATCGTCGTCCATGTCTTGATGCAGTCTGCAACGAATCTCGTGCGAATGGCAGATCCTGAAAACAGCGTGCCACAAATACGTGAGACAAAAATGCACAAGTTGCTAATCAGTGTACAACGTTGACTCGTAACCCTACGAAAGTGGTTCAGTCGTTTTAAAACGACGAAAACGATTCGGAAAAGGCTGAAGTACGCCTAGAGGTCGTTTGAAAGGGGTTATGTCATTATGGAATTGAGAATGATCCATGCACACGCATTTTTAAAGCAGTATTTCGAATCGTTTTTAATGGTCTGAGCCATTCCATTAGAGCCATTTTGAAATTCCCTGTTAGCACAGTACTGCCATTGAAATCGACAGAACACCCTGGGGCCTGTCCGTACGAAGAACCTTGGTGCCGGTTCCGCTCTGCTCGAGAGGGAAACTTTGCCAGCTTGGCCTGCGGGTGGCGTGTGCGAGGGCCTCCGAGCTCTGCTCCGAGTCATTCGGGAGATGTCCAGTGAAAAATAGGTTTTTTACGATTATAATCGCTAACCTCAGCCCGTCCCGACTCGCGAAGGTGTACACACTAAATGTTAATTTACTCTTTTGGTAGATTGTAATGTACTGATCTGAGCATACTTTCTAGTGTGCAATATAATGCATTTTCTTTATCATACGTTCATTGTGCAATACAATGTACAGTTTGAAAAATCTTGTGCATTACAATGTACAAAGTTAGGCATTTCAATGTAGAGTATTACACATATTAATGCATACTCAGATCTGTACATGACAATGTACAAAATTGCACATTTACATTTTGTGTGTACCCCTTCCAGGCGCGTCATACCCAGCTGCTACTTCTGAACTAACAAGTAGAACAATGCTCATGAAACAGAAACGCGAGAAAATTAGAAATAGTTGCCACAGCACGTTCATTAATGTCATGGAACAAGTCTATGATCCACATTTGAACTACCTACGTGAACGATCAGGCAGCGCACATACGTCCGTCGCATGAACGAACAAACAGTCGGCACTAGACTATAAGCCCTACCTCTAGACTATATACTGCTAATATCTTTTTCTGCATGCATTGGTGAGGCACTGCTTCAGTCTACCCTTTTGAATGCTCGCTTATATTTGCTTCATGTAGATGATGTTGAGAAACAGTCTGAACTTACTAATAAGTTGGCGGCCCTGTCGTTCCTTGTGAGTTGCTGAATCGGTTGAAAAGCAAAAGCGGCTGTCAGCAGGCCAAGGTAGGTGTGAGATGTACAAAACTCGTAAGCCCCTTCTCACTGCAGTGCTCTGGTAGTCCTGACATACAAGAACATCAGCCGACCACCGTAAGCATATATCGTCATGTGACATTAAGTGCGGATAACGAATAATTAGTCACCCTACTGTACAGTCACTTGACGATATTATCGTGAATTGACAAATAAGTGCGGTGACTAAATATTCGTCAAAACTGCACGCAAGGCAGTCGAGGTTCTTTTTGGAACCACTGCATTGCTAACCTGACAAACCATGCCACTTCGGTACTCTGGTCTCTGACCTCGGCTTCGGAGCAGTAGAAAGTCCAGCTGCACCAGTCCTGGCGCAGAAGGGGCACTCGGCCGGCAAGTAGCTAATTCCCGTCCACTGCGATGACTAGAACCAGGACCGAGACCAGGTCAGCTTCAGAAAACAAGGATTTCTCCAAACCTGGCGGCGAGGAAAGTCGACTAAGTGTCTGGTATCTCCCTGTGATGTTCCTCGCACTCCGCTCTGGTTAGCGCCCTGCGGCTGCCGCCCGTTATAGCCATCCCCGTGGACCACAACAGTGTCGGTGCTGCACTCGTGTGTTTTGTCCTCGGTTTCGGAGATATGTATATTAGGACTTAAGGGGAACAGTGGTTCAGCATCTCTAAAATCGATTTATTACTATTAACGTATAAATGAGCGTCGCGTACTTTTACATAAAAAAATCCTCAAATAAGTGACAGTAAATTTAACAGAGAACTCGGCAATATTATATTAGATAAGAGAACACATCATGGTAAAAGACACAAATTGTTTTCTTACCTCTCAATCCTAATTTCTACTATTCCTACTGTATCGTTTTATGTACTGACATCCATATCCTACCCGGTAATCAGTTACTTCATCGCATTTTTAGTTACATTTTACAATTGTTAACGGGAAGCGATTCTTGGCTCCAGTATCATGGAGCAACATTACACGACATAACATGTGCTGCCGAAAAGACGGCAGGAGATAGGCTTCTAGAACAAACAAACAGTTGGCATCAGGCGGTACCCCCGGTCTCTTGTTTGTCTTTGCCGAAACGTAACGCGACGGGCCAAAAAGCTATAAATAAGCGACCTAGCCATCACATGGCCAAACACACCAAGAAAAATGATTTGAAGAAGCCATTGATAATTCTGGGTGTAGGCATCGAATTTTGTCCCGTCCACGCATTACCTTAACCATGCGTATGTCTGGTACACCGCTGAAACGTTTTTTTAAGTGGAACGGAGAACTGTTTCCAGAGGTAATGCGTGACAGATGAGACGCAGTCTGATAGTTCTTATCAATTGTTCATCATAATCAACAAAATTGCAGACTGACTCTCCTGGTAATGTTCGTCGCACTCCGCTCTGGTTAGCGCCTTGCGGCTGCCGCTCGTGATAGCCATCCACGCGGACCCCAACAGTGTTGGTGCTGCACTTGTGTGCTTTCCTCCGTTTCCGTTACGTATAAATAAGCGACTATTGCATTAAATATCCTTAATTGACAGTTAATTTACCAGAGAAGTCTACAATTGTTTATAATAATATTATATTAATTAAGTGAACACATCATAGAAAAAGGCCCAATTCGTTTCCTTATCCCTCAATCCTAACTTCTTATAAGCCTACTGTATCGTTATATCGACTGACAACCATATCCTGCCCAGTGAATCAGTTATTTTATCACATTATTATTTGCATTTTACAATTGTCAGCGGTAAGCGATTCTTATGCCCAATACCATACGTCAAGATTGCACGACATTGCGTGTGCTCCCAAAGAAACGTTAGGAGAGAGGCTCCTGAGACTAAATTGTTTAGACAGCAACGCTCGCATAGTGTTATATTATAATGCCAGGAGACTAGCGTGCGTTATGGCTTATCTTTTAAATGGGCTCAAAGTTGATGCTGTACGAAACTTCTTCTGGCACTTTGTGCATTCGAATGACTTCTCTCCGGTGTGCGTCCGTAGATGGATTCGTAGAGTTCCTGTATGAGGGAATTTCTTGTGGCATTCAGTGCATTCGAATGGCTTCTCACCAGTGTGCGTACGTAGATGATTTCGTAGAGAAACTGCCTCTGTGAATCTCTTTTGGCACTCGGTGCATTCGAATGGCTTCTCTCTGATGTGCGTACGAATGTGTTTGCGCAAACTCCCTGACTCACTGAATTTCTTGTTGCACACAGTGCATTCGAATGGCTTCTCTCCGGTGTGCGTCCGTAGATGGGTTTGCAGGTGGCCTGCCTGAAGGAACTTCTTGTTGCACTCGCTGCATTCGAATGGCTTCTCTCCAGTGTGCGTCCGAAGATGGGTTCGTAAGCTGCATGCCTCACTGAATTTCTTGTTGCACACAGTGCATTCGAATGGCCTCTCTCCGGTGTGCGTCCGTAGATGGGTTTGCAAGTGGCCTGCCGCACGGTACTTCTTGTTGCACTCGCTGCATTCGAATGGCTTCTCTCCGGTGTGCGTCCGAAGATGGGTTCGTAAGCTGCATGCCACACTGAATTTCTTGTGGCACACAGTGCATTCGAATGGCTTCTCTCCAGTGTGCGTCCGTAGATGGGTTTGCAAGTGGCCTGCCGCACGGTACTTCTTGTTGCACTCGCTGCATTCGAATGGCTTCTCTCCAGTGTGCGTTCGGACGTGTTTTCGCAAATCGCCTGCCCGAGTGAATTTCTTGTGGCACACAGTGCATTCGAATGGCTTCTCTCCGGTGTGCGTCCGCAGATGGGTTTGCAAGTTGCCTGCCTCACGGAACTTCTTGTTGCACTCGCTGCATTCGAATGGCTTCTCTCCAGTGTGCGTCCGCAGATGTCGTCGCAGGTGGTCCAGCCGCAAAAACGCCTTGCGACAAACGCTGCACTCGTGTGGTTTCTCCCCGGTGTGCGTCCGCATGTGGAGCACAAGAGCGCTGGGCGAGGCGCACTGCCGCTGGCACACCGGGCAGACCTTCATGGTGACGGCCCCCGGCCTGGAATTGAACGCCTCTAATGACTAGTCCACCGGAAAGATGTACAACGATTCCTGTCAGCCATGGTAATTCTCACCTTAACAGGAGGTTGCAGATGTATCGCACTCTATCTCACCTCGTAACAGACCCTCGTCCAAGCGGTAATGCAGTGTTGCAGTCGGCAATGAATCTTGTGCGAATGGCAGATCCTGAGAACAGCGTGCCACAAAACCGTCAGACAAAAGTGGACAATACACGTCATTAGAGGCTAACGTTGCAACCACCTGCTCCCTGAACCCCCCCCCCCCCCCCCCAAACAGAACTCCTATAACACCTAAAACAGTACGCCCAGAGTTCATTTCGAAGGGGTTAAGTCATTATAAAATTGTGAATGACCTATGCACATGCATTTTTAAAGCAGAATTTCGAACTAATTTCGAGCTATTTTGATATTTCCTGCTAACAGTGTTGCCATAGGAAACGACAGAACACGCTGGCCTGTCCGTGCGTAGAACCTCTGTGCCGGTTTCCCTCTGCTCGACAGGGAAACTTTGCCAGCTTGGCCTGCAGGCGGCGTGTGCGAGGGCCTCCGAGCTCTCTCCCGTGTCAATCGGGAGATGTCCAGTGACAAATAGTTTTGTAACGATTAAAATCGCTAACCTCAGCCCGTCCCGACTCGCGAAGGTGTACACACTTAATGTCACTGAACTTTTTTTGTGCATTGTAATGTACTGATCTGAGCATACATTCTGATGTAGAATATTGTGCACTTTACCGTACGTTCATTGTGCACTACAATGTACAGTTTGAAAAATCTTCTGCATTACAATGTACAAATTTAAACATTTTAATGTAGAATAAAATACATTATAATGCATGCTCAGATCTGCGCATTACAATGTATAAAATTGTACATTCACATTTCGCTTGTCCCTATTCATCTGCATATCTTCTGGATACGTATTTCTATGTGTGTATCTATCGAACACTCCCACATATGTGCGTAAGTCTGGCGAGCCGATTAAAAACTGCTTATCTCTGGGGAGCTAACTATTATGTCCGTAAGTACCCCCGACGTCAGGGCTGTCAGCAGGCCAAGGCAGGTGCGAGATGTGCCAAAACTCGCATGCGCCTTCTCACTGCGGTGCTCAGGCAGTCGCGACATACAGTAACAGCAGCCGACCACCGTTAACATATTTCGTCACGTAACATTAAATGTGGATGACGAATGATAAGTCACCTTAATATACTTGACGAGTCTTTCGGCTGCCGCTCGTGATGGTCATCCGCGCGGACCCCAACTGTGTCGGTGCTGCACTCGTGTGGTTTGTCCTCGGTTTCGAAGATATGTATATTTGGAGGTAGAGGAAACAGTGGCTCAACGTCTCGAAAATCCATTTATTACTATTGACGTATAAATGAGCGTCGCGTTATATTACACTAAATATCCTTCATTAAGTGACAGAGTTAAATAAATAGGGAAATAAACAGGAAGATAAACAGGGAACTCGGCAATTTTTGGTTACATTATATTAGATAAGTAATGACCCCATGGTATAAGACGCAATTCGTTTCCATATCTGGTAATCCTAATATCTGCTATGCCTCCTGTATCTCACGCAAAAAGTCAATGGACAATTTTGTACATGGCTATGGACGATTCTGTGCGTCCATAGGCTAGTGACAAAAATATGACTCCATGATGGACAAATAATACTTTGTCTACAGAAGGCAACAATATTGTCCATCTGCAGTCACAATTTTGCTATCGGCTCATG
>CM049604.1:11449417-11465591 GCA_026979955.1 Megalurothrips usitatus
ATGTAACCCTATTCACGTTAACTAGATAACGTTAACAGTCAAAAGTAACTTAACCCTATTGAAAAATGAAGTTCCCATTTGGGTCCTAAATAGTACCTCCGAGGTTCCATTTTGAAATAGGGACAAAAAAGGAATTACATGAGGTTTGGAGTCCCTCCGAAGTCCCTCCGGGGCCCTTTCTTGCTCGTTGCGCCAGTTTCTATTTCAGCATTTTCTTTCATATTTTGGATGATTTTATGCATTCCAGTGAGTTTTAGTGCTACGTAGTAGCTGTGGGCGTTTTATTGCCATTCTACTGCTATGTTGTTGACAAAAATCGAACGCAGATTGCTCAAGTTAAGGCGGGACTATTTCAGCGCCTGCAGGGACTTCGGAGGGATTTCAAGGGCTCAGGAATTCCGGAATCCCTTGTCCCTAAAATGCCCCATCTAGATACATTTTGGGGATTTCGCAAAGAGACCCGGGAGGGATTTGGCGTTGTGGACTTCAGAGGGATTTCATTTTTTCATTAGGGTAACTACTCCACGTTAAATTAACTCGTTAACGGGCGTTAACGTTACTCAATTTTTTTGTCGAATTTGACAAAGGGGACTAAGGGACATCATAAATAATCTTTTTAACAAACAGAAATCATACTAGGAATATTTTTTAAATAAGATTCCAGATAATTCAAGATAATTCAAGTTCAAAAAGAACTAGTTATGAATGTAAAACCACGATTAGTACGGTTAATACTAAGCCATCAACGTTCTTATGTAACATAAACACTTCGTGCTATATACTGTATACAGCTTTTTAGACAGAGAGCTCTGACTGCTCTAATAAGTGAATACAAATCAAACAAAACTACTCCCAGAACTTCCTGTTCAGACGGAGTAACACCACCTTTTCCAGATTAGGATCTACCATTCTGTTCCTACTGACTGCTCGGCAGTAGACGCACCGCGCGCCACAAGCAGCGGGCGGTGCCCTGAACAGAGCGCTGTTGCCGAGGCGGGATTCAAGTTCATTTTTGAATGCGTTCGGTGGGCAGGGGAACATTAACGTTAACGGTCGTTAATGAGTTACTGGCCGTGATAAACGTTAACTAGATAACGTTAACCAAAGCCAGGAAATTATCTAGTTACTTCTTTCCGTTGAATTAACGTTAACGCGTCAATTAACGACGTTAAAGCGTTAATTAACTTTAACATCCCTGGTCGCAGCTATGCTCATGTTGTGGCAGCCGGACGTATCTTACATTGCCTTCTTGTCATCGGCGCCCGTTAACCTTTCCTAAACTACCCTTACGTAACTGAGCCTAACCTACCCAGGTCTCCACTAACCTAACCTAACGTAACCCACTCGAGTCTCTGATCCGCTGCTCGACGACTGGGTCCCTGGTCTCGGGGCCGGAGGCAGTATTCGTTCGCTATACCCCTACGATCCCGAAAAAAAAAAAAGGAGATCCAGATGTCTCCGCCGGAGACATCCTGGAGACAACGGGGAGACATTGTGGAGTCTTTCTGTAGATATTTTGGAGACGAAACGCGAGTCACGGTGGAGACACTATACAGACATCGTAGATCCACCGCTTATTGTCTCCACGTTGTCTGGAGGATGTCTGGTTTCGGAGACATCCTAGAGGCGGGACGGAGACATCGCGCTGAGCCAGTACGGAGACAACCTAGAGGCATTATCAATAGTAAAGAGAAAAGTTTTGAGCGGATATGGTGAGACTAGGGTGGTGTCGTACCCCGGCGCCCAGACTCCCAAGTCCGTCTCGCTGGCCAACGGCGCGCATGCTTGCACGTGGCTCTGCTATCCCATTCAACGCTGGCCTCTCGGCCAGGCTGGCAGCCGCCGGCGGCTACGCAGGCACGGATGCCGTCGCACCGATCGCCCGTGTGCGCTCTTGGCCAAGCCTGTACAGATAATACCGTAATCGAATCCTGTACCGATAATTCTCATTTTTCTGTCGCGAATTTCTTGAGGATGCCTCGAAAGTGTCTCGGTGGGATCTTTTGACGTGACGTCTCCGAAACCAGACATCCTCCAGACAACGTGGAGACAATAAGCGGTGGATCTACGATGTCTGTATAATGTCTCCACCGTGACTCGCGTTTTGACTCCAAAATGTCTCCAGAAAGACTCCCCAGAATATTTTCCACCCGAACACTAGACCAGCCACGATGCAATGTTGTAATGTCGTAAAGTGCGGACTACACACTGAAACCGTTGCTGGAATTTTTTTCCACCCTGGAAGAGCAGTTAAGATGGTCGGAACATCGGAAATCCGCACACGTTCGTAAAATTCTATCGGCATTCGCAACTTTGCATCGCTGCAGTTCTGGTGTTTGGTTGGAAAAAATTCTGGGCAGCTGCTTTCCTACACTTTAAAGCGGGCTACGCAAAGAAACTGATCCTGGAATTTTTTCCACCTTGGAAGAGCAGTTAAGATGGTCGGAACATCGGCAATTCGCACACGTTCGTAAAATTCTTTCGGCATTTGCAACTTTGCAGGGCTGCTGCTCTGGTGTTTGGGTGGAAAAAATTCTGGGGAGCTGGTTTCCTTCACTGTGAAGTGCAAAGAAACTGTTGCTGGAATTTTTGCCACCTTGGAAGAGCGGTATATATGGTGGAAACATCGGAAATTCGCACACGTTCGTAAAATTTTATCGGCATTCGCAACTTTTCATCGGTGCAGCTCTGGTGTTTAGGTTGAAAAAAATCCAGGGAGCTGCCGAACGTCTTATTTGAATCAATTCTGGGTTGATAGGAGGTCGTGTGATGGTTAGTGGCTGGTGGGTGGGTGGCCACTTCGGTGGGTGGCCAACTTTACTCAAGTCACCAACATGTCTACAGAAGTCCTGGCCGCGAATTGAAGCCGTCTTTCATAGGTCTCAGCCAGCTAGGCGGCAGTGTCGCATTTTACTTTAACATTAACACCTAGGCCTATCCTCTTTCGGTACTGGAACTCAGTCCAACCTGAACATGACAGAAAACATGCCTAGCGACGCCGCACGATCCGTTATGTAGCGATCGCAGCGCCGCGCCCCTGAATATCCGGAAAGGTCTCCCATGTGGAGCGGCGAGAGCCGGAACATGACGTTGGTCGTACAGGGGTCACATCCTGACTGGCAATCGTGTAGCTAGCACTGCCCGTGCGCAGCATCCGTGCCCTTCCGTCGACAAACGCACGGGTTAGCAGGGATTTTGGTCACATGCTTAGTATATGAAATCATCGTACTCACTAGTCGAAGGAGTTTAGCGTAAGTCGAGTAATGCCGGCTAACTATGTCGCTACCTCTCATTTGTAGGTACTCGCAAAACTTTCCAAATTAACTGAAGCGCTACCCCGCTTTCATGCCAGGGTGCGTCGTTCCTTGTGTCAGAATTGGTGTTAGCACGGTGCCTTCAAAGCGTGGCGCACACCGTGCAGTAGCTCCGTCGATATCCCACGAGGCCAACAGGGTGCATCGCACGCGGTGTTTGCTTTGGTGTTACCGCCTCGATCGGCACCGGTGCCCGAGCCGTGTCCTTACTCCGTGACCGCCCGACGGCCCTCCCGCGTCCCCGCACTCAGTGTTAGCTGGGCTGCCAGAGCACGACTCGCAACGCGTGTTACACACCCAACGGGTGTCCGAACTTGTTCTAAGCACCGTCAGAGGTCGCACTGTTCCTCGAGGGGTCCCGTGCGAGCATGCGGCGTGCGTTACTGTATCGCGCTAACGCTAAGGGTAATGGAAAAATTTAGCGGCTAACGCTTTCGCTAATTTAGCGATGGCGTCAGTGTCGTAGCGCCGCTAATCGCTAAATTAGCGTGAAAAACCCTGCTCCAGGATGTCTCCGCCGGAGACATTGTAGAGACATCCTAGATCTACTTTTTTTGTACGGGATGCCTTTGTGCAGTGCCGCAAACCGCATTTCTAGAAGACACTTCGTTCTCGAGTTTCAGCGGTCGTTACATGTGCTCCTCGAGGACGGAGTGCCTAGTCTCGAGACCAGTAGCTGTAGTCGTTTACAGCCCCCCCCCCCCCCCCCCCATGTCCCCTCGTGTAACGCAAAGCTCATCTCTCTAAAACGCATCGCTTACTTGGTTCTCGAGTTACAATGCTTTTGCAATGTGGCTCTCGAGGAGGGTGTGCGAGGTCTCGAGCGTGGTAGGAATGGTGTGGTGCAGGGTGAGGCACGTTAACCTCCGAGAGTAACGCGTTAAAATTAGCCGTTAACATAGGGTTGGCTAACGTAATGGCGTTACGTTAATGAGTCAAATTACAATTAACGCGTTAACGTTGAGATTAACGATTAACGGCGTTAACGTTAATCTAAACGGTAAAAACAGAGAAATGCGGTAGACGCGCGTCTTGGGACGATTCGGTTGATAAAGTGGCTTACTTTCACACCTACAGCTATTGCTTTTGAGGAAATTGCACAAGGTGTTGCGGACAGAAAAGCTTTGAGGTACACTCGTAAAATGTTTGAACAAACAACAAAACATTTTCTGAAACAGTGAAAGTTAAATAAGAAGTAAACAAGCCGGCAGGCGGCGGCAGGCAGGGAGTTTTGTACGACGCGACGCGCGTAGGAATCGGCATAGCGCGCATTCGTGTGCTTTGGAAAAAAAAGACACGGTATGAAGAAACTGGAACAGCTATTTAACGCTAACGGCGTTAGCGCGTTAATGGGGTATCTTGAATTAACTCATTAGAATGCTTTTGTGAAAAACTAACGCGTTAACGTTAATGCATAATTAACGACGTTACCTTAACGTCGTTAACCGTTAATTTAACGAGCCGAACCCTGGTGTGGTGCCCTTGATTCCCATTGCCGCGGCCCGCAAAGTCCAACGCCGGAAACCGCAAGTCAGTACCTCATACCGTTCGAAAGATAGAAGTTGGCTCTCGAGCACGGGGTGCGTGGTGTCGAGTCCGGTGTCATTGCCAAAAGATCGCAATGATGGCCAAACTGCTACGATGGCCAGCGCTTCAAACCGCACCTCTCAAGGTGGCTCGGTTCTCCAGATATTCCTAAATGTTTACTTCAAATGGACGCCATCTTGGATCTCGAGCACGGGGGAGCGCGCAGGGGTTTACAATGCACGTGCCTGTATTCCTTTTTCCATTTCACGGAGGGTCGGTTCTACAGCAAATTGTGATAGGGACCACCCGAGACCAGGGACCCCGTCCTCGAGAGTCGTCGGGCAGCGGATCAGTGACTCGAGTGGGTTACTTTCGGTTGAGTTAGGTTAGTAGAGACCTGGGTAGGGTAGGCTCAGTTAGGTAAGGGTAGTTTAGGCAAGGTTAACGGGCGTTGATGGCAAAAAGGCAATGTAAGATACGTCCGGCTGCCGCATAAGCGTAGCTTCGACCGGCCGGAAACAGCGACGCCCGCAGAGCGTCCTACTGACTGTTTGGCCCCGCAGGGTCTTCTAGGGATGCACGATACGTATCGATATTATCGAAATATCGATATTTTCTCCCGATATTTCGATATCGGTATATCGATATGGTTTGCAAGCCGATATGCCGATATATCGATATTTCTAATCGATATATCGAGCGATATTTAAAGAGAATATGTAAAATATTTTTAGAGAATATTTAAGATATTTGTAGGTATCAGCCGCGCTTCCGCTGTCTATATAAAAATGACCTCGAAAACAGTAACTTTTGTACCGCCAAACTACATTGTACATCCTCTGCAATTGCTTTTGGTCAGGTTGTACCTTGGTTTCCGAATGGCTTCTTTTTATCGCAATTTCACCTATACCTGGCGCCATTTTTAGATTTTGTGTATTGCGTCAAATACCAGTATTTATTTTGAACAATACGTTCTTTTGTCCACTTTCTGTAACAGTTTCTCGGTAATGTCCGAAAATATCGATATATCGCAAATATCGATATATTTTTCCGATATTATCGATATTTTATCGCAAGGCATTTGATATTATCGATATCGATAATATCGATATTTTTTATTCGATATGCATCCCTAGGGTCTTCCTCGGCAGAAGACAGCCGCCGGCAGGCCAAGGTAGGCGTGCGCCAGGCGTGGAGTGGTGGAACGGTGATTCGCGCTAAGCAAAGCCTGTTGCGCCACGACGCGATCCGGCGTACGCGTACCTTGTTTATTTTTGGTATTTTATAACAATTGTAAACAATTTCCAAGAACCTACACACGATATGGTGCCCTAAATGTGAGGTTGACTCCGATATGCCGGTAGGAAGATACGGTCCAAATTTCAGCCTTCTACGACCAACCGTTCGCTCAGCCAATTAAGCCATTCAAAACCATTTTAAAAAAATGAACAAAAAGTGTCGAAAGTTTTTAACGTTCATAATTTGAAAATTGAACGCTTTCATGATCGCCATCACCAAAAAATTAAAAAAAAAATGTTATAGTCCTAAGTGTATACTTAAAAGATGTTCAAGTTTCGTGAAGGTGTTTTGCGTCGTTCGTGAGGAAAAAATTTTTTGTGAGCTGCTGCACTGCATTTTGGCTGTTTGTACCACTTTCTCCGACGGGAGATGCAGTGGAATGGATGGTTCCGTGGTTGGGACCGCGAGGAGAGAGTGACGTGTGACGCCTGCAGGGCGACCCACTGACTGATTTGCACCGCAGGGTCACCCTCGTTACGTGACAGCCGCCGGCAGGCCATGGTAGGTGTGCGCCAGGCGGGTGGTAGCGCAACAGTGATTCGCAATGGGCGAAGCCTGCTACGCCACGACGCGGTCTGTCGTGCGCCTACAGTTTGTAAACATAAGTGTGCTCAGTTAAGGAGGAAGCACTACCGCTGCAATGAGGGATCCTCACGCCACAGGTGCGTCTGCGACGCTTGGCGCTGAGGTGCCGGCGGCATTGCGGTTTCTACGAGGTGTACGGCTGCATGGCACTGCTGTGCGTCTGGCTGACACTGCTCAACACCCGGTTGCTGTGGGTCGAGAGGATCGAGGACTTGGTACACGCTGAACGGCACGGCCAGCGCGTGGCCTGGGTCTACTACATCGCGACGGTGACGCTGTTCTGGCGCGGCATGATCAGCATTTACGTATTGTTCGGGGTCCTCCTGACCGGCCCCATGGTAGCCTACGTGGTCACGACCGAGGTGCAGAAAAGAATTGGCTGCCTTCTTGAGGTACCCGGTACCGATACAAAACGGGTGATACGCTACTTGAGGATACCAGCAACACCCTCAATGAGGTGTCCCGCAAAAATTAATTGCAATTGGCTGAGCGATAGCGAAGCCCTTACCGGACTGGGTCAAAAATGCTTGGTCCGTCTGTTTGTCCGTGCGATTTTTGGATGACGGTAAGTCGTAGAAAGGTGAAATTTGGCCCGCATCCTTCTTGCATCATACACGAGTTAACCTCTCCTCACGGGCACCGCAGCCCAAGCGGTGTCTTAAATATTTTCCACAAATGGTCTAAAATTGAAAGTCCGCCGGTTGGGTGAGGTCGGTATGCGCCATGCACCTGTTGTTGAGGGGCGGATCAGTGGCTCGAGTAGGTTACGCTTGGTTAAGTAGGGGGCCGTCCACGAACTGCGTAGTCCTAGTTTGGGCTTATTTTGACCCCCTACCTCCCCCATGATGACTTGCGGCTTCTCCTGTAAAACCTCTACCCCCCCTCTACCTAGCTTTTTGTACTTCTGAAAAAAAAATGACAAAATCGAGAAAGTGTCCAATATATTTTATTTGCACGTAACGGCTAAATATAAACAATGCTAATACTAAGAGAGTAGGTAAAATTGGCACATGGAACAGAATTGGATTGTAACGAAAGTGGAAAGGAAGCAGATTACCGCTCACCCTTAACTCTGAATTCGTTGTTGAAACAAATATGTTTTTTCTGAGCAATTCCTCATGTTACAAGTCCCAAGTACATGCTTTCTGGGCAACTTTGCTCAAATAATGAATGTGTCAAGCTTCGTCGACTTCTTATGGCTGTAACGCAGGAGTCAGAATCAGAAGTGCGGCACGCGCCAAGTGCGCTGTGCTCTCCTTGATCGCCTTCCGACGACGCACCCGCAAGGCTACGTATTCTCCTGGCTGACCTACCCCCTTCCCTATGAAGGTGATCGTAGTAAATTGACGGCCCCCTCCCCCCTTCGAGCGGCTACTTAGTTTATGGACAGCCCCTCAGTGCGAGTCACCGCTGAATCCTAAGTCGTTTGGATGTACGACGAACCGTTTTCAAGGCTAATCGGCGATTATCCCGAGAAATTTTAAGTTACGGAATAATCGTCGTACCCAAAAAAAATGTGGCTGCAATAAAATTGGAGCTACCTCATTTTAAAATCAACAAAGTCTTGCGGTTCTAATGAACCCCTTGAAAATCATCTGACTCAACGTGAAGAACCTAGGCCAAATATTTTGTAAAGCGGGGCGGTACAGAGCGGAGAGGGGCAAAATGTACGAATGTATTCGGAACACCTGCACCTACGGCATGACTTTTTCGCATCTTGTCGGGGTATATCTCGGCCAAAAAAAAAACGATTCTTCACATAAGACATTCGCATCTGAAATTTTTATTTACGTACCAAGGAAAACATTGAGTAAAATGATTTTTAAGGGGTTCATTGAAACCACAAGACTTTGTACATCCTAAATTTAGATAGCGGCAATTTTATATCAATCTCCTTTTTTACTGTTTTTATTAATACGACAATTATTCCACATCTAGTGGCGGAACATTCATTCGAAATGAGGGAAGCCTGTTACGTCACGACGCGGTGTGGCGTACGTCAACCTTGTACATGACACCGCTTAGGGCTGCGGTGCCGCTGAGGGGGGTTGACTCTAAAAAGATGTGGTCTGAATTTGAGCTATCGACGTAACCGTTTTTAAGAAATCACGCGGACAAACAGACAAAATATTTTTGGCCCTGTCGGGTAAAGTCGAGGGGTGACCCACTACCCACATTCATTGTACACGTGGAGACCCAACTCCCGAAAATCTCACTCACATTCCCAAATTCTCCCACAATCCTAAACATTCGGCCACAGTCCGAGGCATTCTCGTACATTCGCTTGCATTCCCAGACATTCTCGTACATTCTTAACACATTCCCGGACAAAGCTCGTAAAAACCTGTAAACAAATTACAACACTCACACATTCCTTCACAATCGCATACATTCTCATGGATTCCTTCGCATTCTCATTCATTCCATCACAGTCTCCGACATTCTCAGACATTCTTGCACCCCATCCCACATTCATTCACATTCCTTTCCATTCTTACAACAATCTATCATATTCTCATACATTCTCGACAATCTTTTACACTCGACGGCAGAAGATTCTCATACATTTACACACATTCAGAACATTCTTCATTCAGTTGTACACGTTTTCAAGCAGTGGGTCACCCCTCGGGTAAAGTTGCGCCCAGTAAATCTAAAATTTGCAAATTTCCTGCAAAGAGGGGGTGCCCTAATCCTCAATTCCATAAGCTCACAGGAAAGCGTAAATACCGGAGGACAGTATCCCATATTATCGGTTTTCTGCCAGGCATACTAGCCCTGTGATGAGGATTGGAGGCTTTTATCAACTATTTAATTCCACTGCAAAACTTGTTCGTCAAATGATGAGAATTTTTGTGACGTTTCAATTACCCAAGTCGTTACTTTCTGACGTTCGTTCGTCACGTTACGACATATTCCTAATGACGAGTATAACGTCTCACATTGTCGGATTAAAATGGGAAACGATTTTCTATCTGCCTGTAAAAAAACATTTTAGGTGAAGACTTAATCGTCGTATGACCTCTGTGACGACTATTTCGTTTTTCGAATTGAGTCAAAGGATTGTCGTAAAGTGACGATTATTATTTTAACAGTGTCGCCGATGTTCGCGATGAGTTTACTTGCAAGAAAAATTAAACTCACACCGCAAGCAGAATGGCCAAGAAAGCCCCTGCAACATGTAAATACGTTTGAAACCAGAACCAGAATTAAAAGTCAACCAGCAAGTAACAACTAGGCCTCCTCGAGGAACGCCATTGCAGTTCAAGATGGACTCGTTGTACCCTGAGTTCAAGGTCAATTTTTCTTGGATGTGGTATGACATCATTAGCGTCAAATATTGCTTAAAACAAACACTGCGGCAGGTTTGTTTTTCTCCATCTTTTCGTTACATTTTATGGAGACTTCAGCCGCTGCCGCGTACCCCTCACTGCATGTACCCATAAAACGTTCATTTACATTTATTTACTAAACTTTAAATTATCTTAACTATAATTGAATGGCAGGGCTATTTCAACGTGCAAGTATTTACTGCCAACACCGTGGGACATAGTGAGACAATGTGTTTATGTGTTCCGTGTTTCCAGGCGGGACGTTGTTCGCCTGAGCTGGCCGCTGCTCAGCACTCCGTTCTCGAAGTGTGTAGCTGGTGTAATTCAATCATTGAGGCCACCTTACCTCATCTTCTCGTCTCAGCGTTTGTTCTCCCTCTGCTCTCTACAGTCGACGCAAGTACACTCTGTTGTTACACGCATGTCACCCTAAGCAAGGTGCATTTTGATAGGTATTCATGCGCAGGGATTGGATAAAGTCTTACCGAAACCCAGACCAAAATTCCCAAACGCCGTCCCACAGGCCATAACCGAGCGCGCACACCCAGAGAAAAGACTTCTTGAATCAAAGTTTTTGGCTGAGCGAAAGCGAAGCCCTTACCCGACTAGGTATAAAATGTTTTGTCTGTCTGTCTGACTGTTTGTTTGTTTGTCCGCGCGATTTTTCGAGAACGGTTAGACGTAGAAAGCTCAAATTTGGACCACATCTTTCTTGCATCATACCACAGTCAACCTCCCCTCAGGGGCACCGCAGCCCAAGCGGTTTCTAAGATAATTTTTACAAGTGGTCTCATATTTAAAATCCGCCGGTTGGGTGAGGTCAGTATGCGCCATGCGCCTGTCGTGGAGGGGCGGATCAGTTACTCGAGGGGGTTACGCTCGGTTGGGTTAGGTTAGTGGGGGCCTGGGTAGGTTAAGCGCGGGCAGGTGAGGTTAGGTTAGGACTGGTTCAGTGGCATTGATAACGAAAGGGTGACGCAAGATACGTTCGGAAGTGAGAACATGAGCGCGGTTGCGACCGTGCGGAAGGAGTGACGCCCGCAGGGCGTCCTACCGTCTGGCTCCGCAGGTTCCTACTCGTCAGGTGACAGCCGCCGGCAGGCTAAGGTAGGCGTGCGCCAGGCGTGGAGTGGCGGAACATTGATTCGTGGTGAGCGAAGCCTGTTAAGCCACGACGCGGTCTGGCGTACGCCTATCTTCTTTTACTTGGTCCAAGTACATTTCTGCATTGTCGGGACCACGTAAGACTCAGCATTGTTTCAAGTTAAAGCTGCCTGTGTAATTATCAATTCTAGTTGTGCGTCAGTTAAATAAAATTTTGCGTAGGCCAATGCTGTATGATAATTAGGACAAGTAAAATCTGACGGATTCGGCGGCGAAAATTACACCGATTTTAAAAATGCCGACTTGATTTAAGTATCGGACATTACCCTAAAGGTCTCGCGAGCGCCACTCAAAGGAAGCTGGGCTGAGCGCAGTAGGTGACCTTTGGAGTGTCCCACCCTAGCAGGGGTCGCCATAAGAGGTACCGCAGCAAAGACAATCTCCGCCGCGGCACAGTGGGCCAGCGTTCACAGGGTTGGATCTCGGAGGGGGCGGTGTAGGTCTTCTATTACTTACAGACGGGAAAGGACGCGGGTTGCCTACATTTTGGGTGCCCTTCGGGCACCAACCAGGCATCTCGAGGCCCCCCCACCCTCCCCCCCCCCCCCGTGTGCACGTCTCTGTCCCGGTATCACGGGGTAAACTTTACTAAAAAGCTTGAAGTGTGAATAGCCCACGGAATCAAGAACTGTTTTTTGCATACCACAAGATTCCATGCTTTTGCCGCCTTTCCGCCCGTCCGGAAACATTTCTCTGAAACGCAATTTAAGAACTACTTCGTGTGGTCCGTGGAAAACAGTGTTTTCTTTTGCATGCACTGTAGGGGATTGTCGTTTTGTAACGAATTTTTAAGTAAATTAAATTAATCAAGAAAACTCCGTAAAATAACAAAATTTTCTTGCTTGCGATATCCAGTCATCAGGCATGTATGATGGGCTAAATCGACTTCCAAATAGTTGGGAAGAAATAAAGAAAACATATCGCAGCGTTATCCTCAAAACTTGAGGCTACTTGCCCTCTGTACTATGAAAGGGACCTGCAAATCCCTCGTGTTTTTCCTTAAAAAACGAAAAAATCTTCGTGAAAATGTTCGTTTAAAAACGAAGGTCTTCAGTTCCCAATTAATCAAACAATCTTCGTTTTTAAACGACTGAATTTTTTACAGTGTGGTGTTCTCACAAAAGTGTTTTCAGCAAAGCAAGCAAATGCCTGAACGCACCAGTATAAATGTTGTGCCTACAACCACAGTTAATCTAAAATTTGTTTATCGGTCAAAGTTTAGCAGATGTACCCAAACCATGACCCAAACCTAAGTTCTTCCCTCTGTGAAGAAAACTAGTATTAGCAAAGGTGTCGACTGGTAAACAGGGTAAGAAGCGGAGGCAGGGCAGGCACTAAATTTGCACCTCTGCGTTAAGAGCTTCTTTTCGCCCACTTTTCTCGCAACAGTGCCCTGGACACAGGACGGTACACCCTCAAACTGGCATGCTTGAATTATGAATATTGAATATTTCCTCGAATGCATATGTTTGAATCAATCCTCACCCTAAATGTAGATGCACGATTCAAGCATACGCCTAGTATCCCGTTAAATGCGTATGCTTGACACAAGGATTTCGACAGTCGGGCACAAATTCTTGTTTAAAGCATACAGTTTCGAGGCTGCAGTGACGGCCGCTCTTCCCTGCAGGTGGTGATTAACGGGACGAACGTGGACCTGTATGCGGTGGTGATCACCCCTGCGGCGGTCTTCGTCTTCTTGCCGCTGTGCGAGGTCGGCGACAGGCTGCGCTCATCCCGCTCCCATCTCTCGGACAGCGCCTACCGCGGCCCCTGGCTGGAGGAGCGCTTGGACCAGCGCCGGCTGCGCCTCTGTCTCATGGTGCTGGCCCGCGGCCGGGGGTGCCTCTTCCGCGGCTTCGCTATCGGCATCTTGGACAGGAGAGCCGCCTGGAAGTCGATGCGCGCCTGGTTCAGCTTCCTGCAGGCCGTCATGAACCTGCGTAGCGGCACCAAGTGAGCGGCGGCCTGAAGGGGACGCGACCTCGGCCCTGCCCATGCTGACAGCTGGACTAGCAACGTATAATTTAACGCAGGGCAGCTTTGTGAGGCTTCGGCTAGTTTTTGCATAGCCGACACCTCAGCTAGTTAAACTGAGCGCCTGAGCTTAGATGCGTACGTGTCGCTCCTATGATCGGGATAAACTACGACAGCGAACTTGTTAGCTCCCATGGGTTATAAAAGCTAGGCTCTGGCACAGCTATTGAATGTCAGTGGCGTAATCACGTACTCGACTGCACCACCTGAACTTAGTTATGCTGCAGGTGACGCAAGATGGCTTCAGGACCGACCGTTCTGTTCATAGCACATACACATCTGTCATGCAATGCTAAGTGACACATTTCACTGGCGCATTTTGATTTATAGGAAATAAAGGTAGTTTAAAGTATAGAATTAAATGTCTCATCTAATCATTGGCTGAGCGACAGCGAAGCCCTCGAGCCCTTACCCGACTAGCCCAAAAATGTTGTGTCTGTGTCTGTCCGTACGATTTCTTGTTGTTAGCCGTAAAAGGCTGAAATTACCACAGCCGCAGTCCCCCACTTGCTCCTATTACGGCCAAACGGTGGCGCCTAGCCCAATTTCATAGGGACTGACGGCCAAACGGTGGCGCCTATCCCAATTTCATAGGGACTGACGGCCAAACGGTGGCGCCTATCCCAATTTCATAGGTACTGAGCCCCCTGGAATAAGACAAGGAATACGTAAACGTGCCCCCACCCCCCGGCTCGAAATCCAAGATGCTGGCCTTTTGAAGCAGACTTTTGGGAATATCTGGAGCACCTAGAGAGATGCGGTTTGCAGCGCTGGGGCTGGGCATCGTAGCGTTAAGGTAATGCGATCGATTGGAATTGACACTTCGTGTCAGGCGGGCGCTGCCTGCGCCGCCTGAGCGCGCAGCGCGCTGACGTGACGCGTGGGGCGCTAGAGCCCAGTTGGTAGGCACCCCTTTGTACGGGACAGACACGCGTCAGAGTGCTGTCGCGGGCATAGCGGGCGCGACGCACGGGCGTCGCACGGGGAGCGCCTAGCGCGGACGCGCCCAGCCGGTATGGAACTGCCAGGCCGGGGCGCTCCCTATTGAAAAATGAAGTTCCCATTTGGGTCCTAAATAGTACCTCCGAGGTTCCATTTTGAAATAGGGACAAAAAAGGAATTACATGAGGTTTGGAGTCCCTCCGAAGTCCCTCCGGGGCCCTTTCTTGCTCGTTGCGCCAGTTTCTATTTCAGCATTTTCTTTCATATTTTGGATGATTTTATGCATTCCAGTGAGTTTTAGTGCTACGTAGTAGCTGTGGGCGTTTTATTGCCATTCTACTGCTATGTTGTTGACAAAAATCGAACGCAGATTGCTCAAGTTAAGGCGGGACTATTTCAGCGCCTGCAGGGACTTCGGAGGGATTTCAAGGGCTCAGGAATTCCGGAATCCCTTGTCCCTAAAATGCCCCATCTAGATACATTTTGGGGATTTCGCAAAGAGACCCGGGAGGGATTTGGCGTTGTGGACTTCAGAGGGATTTCATTTTTTCATTAGGGCTGCCCGCCCCGGCTGATAGTGGGGCCGCGCAGGTAGGGCGTCACCCCGGGTAGCTCAAGCGGGTAGCTAATCGGGTAGGCATCGCCCCAGAGATGGGGCGTGGAGCTAGGTATATATTGGGGACTGGCCGGTGGCCAGTCAGTGCTCCCATTACCGTCGTGGCCAGCAGTAGCCGCTGCCCGACGGCCGCGTACTCTATAGTGCTAGCCAACGCGGGGCTAGTGTGTTGACATCGAGCACTCCGTGACCACCCGTGTGCCCTCATCCGACCGAGTCTAGAGTAACCAGTACTCGTGCGTGTGTGTGTGTGCATCACTTCCTCGCCACCAAGGCACCCCTCATCACCATTCCCCGAGATACACGGGGCGATTCAGAACTGGACTACTCAGCGAGTCGCCGCTGCGCCCAGGTCGACGCGGCGACTCCCAAGCAGGTGCACCAGGGATGGGCAACCATCACATCCCTGACATGGTAGCAGAGCAAGGTGTTCAAAGCTTGAACAGTGAGAAGGTGGGTGGGAAATTTGTTTCCCCGTGCCACTGTGACCGTGAAGAGGAAGCATGACGAGGTCGGTCGCGATGATTGTCAACTCAGCGGCAGAGCCAGTGCGCGCTGCAGGCCGTGCCGGAACGGACATGGACATACTCGTGAAGGAGGCGGCCCTGATAACTCCAGACAATGCGGAAGAAATTCTCCAGCAGTTCCAGATAGTGGCAAGACACTTGGATCTGAATAGGGCATCGCAGGATCTGGATAAGGCTAACGATCTAATAGCAGAAGAGATCCGAAGGGAGTTCCCGGCGGCACGGCAGACAGTGTTTTTGTTTCGGAGGTGTGTGGCCACTGGGAGGGACGACCGTGTTATCAGCAACGAGAAGCTAACTCAAATTCTGAATGCCGTGCAGGATGGGATGCGGATGTTTTCGTTTCTTTGCTATTTCGCATCCACTGGCGCCGGCATCAGGAGAGAACCAGTAGGCTGTTTCTCCCCTGCCGGCATGCAAGACCGCTACCAGGGAAGGTAAAGGCTAACACGTTTAACCTTTTACCTCCCCTGCCGCTACTATACCATGGTTTCCCTCTACGACCGCTAGAGGGCATCACATTCACTACCTTAAGCCTTTGGCACTTAAACGTTTGTCTCATTAAATTATTTAAATTTCACATACACAACTTGAAAAATCCTTAATCATTTTTTGTAAAAGATTCACACCCTACAATTTGAAACCCAACACATATTGTTAGGGACCGGGTTGCGGAATAATCCACACGGATCGAGTCAGACACTGAGTGGCCGGTTTATTAGGACCGTAACCAAGGGCGACAATACAGGACAGCAGTGCCAACCGTGGAGTACGAATAACCCTAAGAGCGCCCCCTAACACTCTCCCCCACGTTGAACAGAGAGAGCTAGC
>CM049604.1:11466091-11497433 GCA_026979955.1 Megalurothrips usitatus
ACACAAGCCGGTGGGGGCCGCGCCGCGGGCACGTCAGGGCAACTAAAACTTTGCTACGCCAACACATTTGCAGTTTTTTAACAGGTGATACAAGGTAGGCGTACGCCAGACCGCATCGTGGCGTGACAGGCTTCGCTCGCCGCGAATCACTGTTCCGCTACTCCACACCTGGCGCACGTCTACCTTGGCCTGCCGGCGGCTGACACCCGGCGAGTAGGACCCTGCGGGGCCAGTCAGTAGGGGCGTCACTCTTTCCGCATGGTCGCAACCGTTCTAACTTCCGAACGTATCTCGCAGCACCCTACCGTTATCAATGCCACTCAACCAGTCCTAACCTACCCTTACCTACCCGAGTCTAACCTCCACAGGTCTCCACTAACCTAACCGAGCGTAACCTACTCGAGTCACTGATCTGCCCCTTCTTGACAGGCGCATACTGACCTCACCTAACCGGCGGATTTTAAATTTTAGACCACTTGTAAAAATTAGGTTCTCTCGGAAATAACATTACCAACTGATCTTTCGTGATTTCCCAGACTTCTTTTAACAGTGTATCAATGCCAGTCCTAAACAGTCCTAACCAGTCCTAACCTAACCTCACCTGCCCGAGCCCAACCTACACAGGCCCTCAGTAGCCTAACCTAACCGAGCGTAACCCACTCGAGTCTCTAATCCGCCCCTTCCTGACAGGCGCATGGCGCATACTGACCTCACCCAACCGGCGGATTTTAAATTTTAGACCACTTGTAAAAATTATCTTAAAAACCGCTTGAGCTGCGGGATCCCTGAGGGTAGGTTGACTCTGGTGTAATGTGGTCCAAATGTGAGCTTTCTACTTCTAACCGTTCTCAAGTAATCGCGCGGACAGACAGACAAAACTTTTTTGGCCTAGTCGGTTAAGGGCTTCGATATCGCTCAGCCAATGAACACGACCGCGACCGCGCCGTGCCGCGGCCGGGACGTGGGGTTCTATCGTAAACAAGGCCGCGGAGTTTCCGCGTGAACAGATTCCTGACACATGAGGCGGGTGGGGTCCCTGCGCTGGCTGGGTCGGGAGGCCTGCATAGCTGAACCCCCCCCCCCCCTCTCCCCCCGGCCCCAGCCGCCTGCGGAACGCATGGTTGTGGGGGCGACTGGGGCGCAGTGGCCCAGCAATTTGTTACTAAAACTGTCTTTCAATTTGCCTGTCAGGTTCGTCATCTGCTATCGCGTTAGGGGTCGTCCACATATTACGTAATCACGTTTTGGCGATTTTCGACCTCCCCCTCCCCCATGTCGACAGGCGTATTCACCGGCCTGCCCCCCCCCCCCCTCCTTAAGATTACGTAATCAGCCGAATTTGCAGAAAACGTGAAGAATCGTGAACGACGCCCGTCCGTCAGTTAAAGTAGAAGCGACGAATGTAATTCGGCCATGTTGATGAGCCTCTGATGAGCCTGTCTGACCGGATTGGACTTATGGCCATCTAACAGAATTTTCTGAAACTGTGCACATGGACGCAGGATACTTTTGCAGGAAAAATCGATTCAAAAGTCAGCCATCTCACTTCTTCTTATGACAAAAGAAAGGGACACAACCATACGCTCTTCTACGGTCCACAGGCCTAATTGCTGTAGATCGCTAACGAGGCAAAAAATTAAAAATCCGTCTAACAGAAATATTGAGCAGGGTGATGGGGCAAGTACAGCGAACCTACTGTTAAACTCATAAAATGTAACAGTTCGCGTAAAAACGCATTTGAAATTCAGCTCTCTCACTCCACCCACGCTAAATGCTTCTGTACAATCTTGTGCGGAAGTGCGCACGAATTTGTGCATACCCAGCTTATGTACAAATTCGTACGTTGTTATGAACAATATTGTACGCAATTGTGAACAAATCTTCAAAACTGTACATAATTTAAGTACGAATTAGTACGTAAGCTGCGTATGCGTAAATTCGTACGCAATTCTGGACGAAATTGTACAGAAGAATTTACCGTGCCCAATAGCAAAAGAAAGGGACAGAGCTACCCCCGCTCGGCTCGTCAGCTGGCTGCATCCGCTATTCCATCCTTTTCTTGTCCACTACCAAATCTTCCGTCCTTCTTTTTTTGTTGCGCAGCCCTGGCCGTGTACACTGTTAACAGAAATCGTAATTTTACGAAAAAGTTCATCACGATAAGTATCGTAAATTTACGAACGTAAGACGTAAAAATACGAAAAGTGTTGAAAAGTTACAAACCTGTCGTGGCGTAAAAACACGATAAATGTTGTATATTTACCACAGCTATCGCAAAATTACGAAACTTTTCTCTTAAATACAGAGTGTAGCGCGAAGATTTAGTTAATTATATTCCGTTTAACGAACTTTTTCGTTAATTTACGACAAAAGTTCGGTTAATTTTTCAACACGAGATGTTCGTCAAATTACGAGTTTTTCTAGGCTGTCAAAATTACGAACGTTTTCGTGAAAAAATTGCAGTTTTCTGATCCTTCACTATAGATGTCCCCTTTTCGACTGTCGTGAGCAATAGAGCAGTAAGAATGGGAACGTATACAGAGCTGTACATGAAAAATGTAAGACCCATCTCGTAATTTTACGGCCCAATTCGTATTTTTTTTGTAATGTTACGACATTTTTCGTAATTTCACGGGAAGTTCATGTTAAAAACTTAACAGAACATTTGTCGTCAAATTACGGTAAATTGGCAACAAGCCAAGGGGCCCGAGACTCTTGGCCGCCAGGTCAAGAAGGGGACAGCACCTTGCAGGCCAGGGCTGAGCGGCCGGCGGATGAGAATAAAACGGTGCACTGACCATTACTGTAAAACTATAATTTTAAAACTGCCCCGTTCCATTATATAACAAATACAAACCTTCAAATATCCTTCAGTTTTAAAAAACAAAATTAAAAGACGGTAACGTAACCAAACTCGTGCGAAACTACCAGTGTCTTCACAGGGTGGGACAGTATTTTTCCCCATTCTTTTTACCACTTTTTCGTCATTGTAGTAATTCCAATTAATTGGATACAGATGAAGCTCCCCGTTTGCGCAGGGCCGTGCGGGAGCGCGTCACGGAGCACGTGGCCGCCGTCGACACGGTGCTCCTCGCGGTGGCCGGAAGCGTGGACCGCCTGGAGCGCCTCTGGCGCGGACCGCAGCCCCTCGTCCCCAGGCTGACCCGCATCATCGTCTGGTTGCCCGTTGCGGACGGGGGCCGACTGGATCGCGAGCTCGAGCGCTTTGCGCGGTGGGTCAGCAGCGAGTTCTACTTGGCCGTGAGGCTGGCGGTGACGGCGGGCCGCGTGACGCGCGTGTACGCGGTGAGCCACCAGTGCCGGCAGGCGGGCGGCGCCCGGCTCTCGGAGCTGCCGCGGCGGGGCCGCTGCCGCCTGCGGGGGCCGCTGTTCCCCGCGCCCTGCGGCTCGTGGAGGCCGCCGCCGCCGGGCACCGGCCTCGTGGTGCACGGCAGGAGAACCTCCGCGGACAACGTCGGCCGGGAGACGAGGAACGTGGAGCGGATGGTGGGGCTGCTGCGGCGCTACGGCCGGGTGTCCCAGCCGCTGAGCGTGCGTCCGCTCCGCCTGGGCCGCGACTGGGAGCTGTTCCGGAGCATCGGCGAGTGCCGCCTGGACCTCGCGCTGTCGCATGTGGTGATGAGGCCGTACTGGTTCTCGACGACAGTGGCCTTCCCGTGGTCGAGCTCGTACGCCGCGGTGCTGGTGCCCCGCGGCATGGGCCGGGGCCGCACCGCCCTGCAGCGCCTGGTGCACCCCTTCCCGCTGCCGATGTGGCTGGCCACGGCGGCGGCGGCGCTGGCGACGTGCCTCTGGCTGCGGCTGCTCCGCGCCCCGGCCCCGGGGCTGCAGGGCCTGGCGCCGCTCCTGGCGCAGCCGCTCCCGGCCCACGACAAGCAGGGGCGTCCGCTGCTCGGCGTCTGGCTGCTCTTGTGCGTCGTGGTGTCGGCCGCGTACCAGGGCCAGCTGCTGAGCGCGCTCACCGTGCCGGACCCCGCGGCCGAGGTCAACAGCCTGCGGGAGCTGGCCGAGGCCAACCTCACCCTCATCGTCCGCTCCGACCTCCACCCGTACCGCATCGTGCGCTGCTGCAACATCTCTCTGCACTTGACCACCCTCCCTCTGCCTAAAGTCATCGAGGACGTCGCCTCGGGAAGCAACCAGGCCACCATGGTGGACACGGACTGGCTGCGTGTGCTGGGGCTGATACACCACCCGAAGGTTAGACCGCACGCTAGGTGCCTATGTACAATTTTGTGCAGACGTGCGTACGAATTTGTGCACATGCAGCTTATGTGCAAATTCGTACGTTGTTCTTTACAACCATGCCATACAATCTTCAAAATTGTACATGATTTACGTACAAATCAGTACGCAAGCTGCGTATGCGTAAATTCGTACGCAATTCTGCACAAAATTGTACAGAAGAATTTAGTTTGGCCCCATTTTCCGAATAATTTCAAAAAGTCGCGATGCGTAAATAAGCTGCTCTATTCCATGCCATGAAAAATATTTTCCATGTTTTTTTTTTTGATCATGTGAAAAGGGCAGCTAAATAAAGCCCAAACTGTCCAATAAAGCTATAAAATCTGTGTCCTCAATGCACTTGCAAGGCCGTTCCTAAGACCGTATCGGACGAAGTAGAATCTGCACAGTATTGATACCTTACGAAGGAATGTTCTTTTGGCACATAAAACTGCGGCTACGTATTACGAACTTTCTTACGAACTATCTGGTTCCTACAACTGTTAGAAAAAAAGTCCGGGAAATCACGAACGATCAGTTGATAATTTTATTTCCGACAGTCCCTTGTGAATTTCCAGAGAATCTTCAGGAATTCGCTGCATAAAATCACTTTTTAAAGTCACCACTCTGATGTATGATATTGTGGCTATGGAGGAAGGTAATGTGTCCTGTACTGAATCTGCTTTAAAGTTTTGCTCTCAGCAGACCCAATCTCAATATGACCTTCGTTGGGAAAAACAAATGATCAGTTGGTGAACAAGTTTCCGGGGGACTTTAGGAATTCCCAGTCCTCTTTACCGATTTCATCATAAGTCCTATAAAACCTTGAAGGACCCAGACTTTCGCAGTAATCGGAAAAGTCTGAAAAAAGTATTTTTTTATTGATGGCATGGTCAGGAGCACCTTTTGACGCCTCACGACTTTTTTGATATTGGTGGCAAAATGGGACGGTCTATTCGGATAGGTGCACTACTTCCTCCTGGCGTCCGACCGCTACCTGAGAGCCGAGGCGGTCGCGACGGCAGGGTCGCCGCTGGAGCAGCCGGCCCGGAGGGTGCTCGGGCGCGCGCGCGCCGCTGGCCTCTGGGACCGGCCGCCGCGGCTCATGGCGCCCGCGGCCGCGTCCCCGGCGCCGCTCTCGTGGGAGCACGTCAGGGCCGTCTTCATCGTGTGGGCCGCGGGCCTCTCCGCAGCGCTCGTCGCGCTCCTCTACGAGACGGCTTTCACATATGGTAGGGGGTACACTGTAAAAATATTTCGTCATGTGACAAGATATTGTGACGACGAATATTCGTCAAGA
Organism: Megalurothrips usitatus; assembly: GCA_026979955.1. Lineage (NCBI taxonomy): Eukaryota > Metazoa > Arthropoda > Insecta > Thysanoptera > Thripidae > Megalurothrips > Megalurothrips usitatus. Next base: position 11,471,637 of record CM049604.1, read on the forward strand.
AATAAGTGGTGAGACTAAATTTTACGTTTTTTTTTGCGCTTGAGTCTGCTTTCTAATCTGCAAATCTGTTTTGACGTCATGTTCAATTTTCATAAAAATTTGGGAACAGCATCTCTACACATCGTACCACTTTCGACTCAGAGAATTTTTAGGTGAATTAAAAACTGAGTGTGTGAAGGGCTCGAGAAAATTGAAATGGGTCGGTTAATTTATAAAAAAAAGCTGAATGCACTCTTTAAAAAAAACCTGTTTGATTTGAGATTCACGCCGTCTGCTTTTTGTATCAAGCTTCCGCATTTTGCACAATGCCTGTTTTAAGCATGGTACTAAATGCAGAAGCTTAATTCAAGACACGAACCTCAGCGTATTGAAAGCGCACTCGGTCGCTTCAAGGAGGTCTCGAAGGGTACCAGTGCTCTGAGGGCCACCTCGGCAAACGATCTGTTGACGGCCTAGTTCCCAGCGAGCGACCAAAAGGTGTAGTCGCTCGTGAGTTCGAGCACCGCATGCGGCCTGGGCTCACGTCGGTGAAGTCTATGGGGACTACTGCCTGAACACAAAACGCGTACTCCCCGTAGGCCGACACTCTGACGTCCTCCGTTTGTCGCTGCGGTAAACGGTTCACGAGATACAAACTAAATGTAAATGTACAAGTTTGTACATAATGTACAGAATCTCGCACACATAATTTATGCACAAAACTGTGCATCATTATGTACAAAAATGTACATCAGCTGTACAAATTTGTACATCTGCTGTACAAATTTGTACATACCTATGTACACAAATTTTGTATGCTCAATTCTGTACATAATTGTATGCTAATTCTGTACATAATTGTGTACAAATTTGTACATTTACATTTAGTTTGTAGAGGGCGTACCACGAGGCCCCCGCGCGGGATACAGGAAAGACGGCGCAGACGACTACGCCTTTTTCCTGCTCGTCCTAGGAGGTGTCTGGGGCTTCTTGCTACGGCGTTGTGTTGGGCGTAGCATTAGCTAAAAACGCGTCATCGTAGTCTTGGCTCACCTAATGTGAGCTCCAGGAATCCGTTACCTACGATATTTACGGAAATAATCTCGACTTCTCACACCGTAACAGAAATTAGCAAAGCGAATGACAAAAATTCCAGCGCCTACAGCACTATGTGGCCCTCGTTAACCGAAAAACGAGTTTTCATATTTAAAATAAAAATATAACACGTTTGGATTTGAACCTGCGACCTACTGTGTGCCGATGGGGTCTCTCAGCCAGCGCGTCCACAGCAGCATTGTCAACAGGCCTCGCGTGAAGGACCATCGCATGCCCTGGCAAACAGCCGTTTGAAAACTATTTATATTTGGTTTAATTAGGACCGTGGCTCGATTGTATGCAGGATGTGCAGTGAAACGTCATACGTGATTTTCTATTTTCAAATTAACTAAGGCGGTAAATAATATTTAATTTTAAAGTTGGCTGTATTGGAGTGCCGTTCTTCCTCCTCTTGCCTCACTTTTGTGGCGCCTTCTCTCTTCCTGCCCCATGCTCCGCTCGGGCCCAAAAAGGGGAATAGTCGATGCAAAGAGGTCCTTGTTCCGCTCGGGCCCAAAAAGGGCGAAACAGAAATAGACGGGGCGCACTCTGTCCATTCCTGATACGCCCTGTCCATAACGGTTACACAGTAATTGCTTATGTACATTTTCAAGTTCTTAACGTGTGTAAAACTGCGTCTGTACATAAGCCATATGAATGAAAATTGTTTTTAACTACGACGATTTATTTACTTAGTAATGAACAAATTTGGCTCATGTAAAATTTTGTACATAAATACAAAAGAATTCGCACGTAAACTGCCTGCATTTTTGTGCGCTCATAACTATGTACAAAGTGAACTGTACGTATGTTATTGCAGAAATTTAACAAAAGTGTGTTAAAATTCTTACATCATATGTAAGAAATCGTACACAAGCTGTGAGTGCACAGAATTTCATGTAGTTATGTACAAAATTCTCCATAGCCACTCAATGTGTACCATTTTCCGTGGGACGCCTAATTTGACACTTTTTGGAAAGTGGCCGAAATAAGCCCCGCGATGATCGTCAGTAGTTATAGCCCCTCACTGTGATCAAATTCACACGTGACTGGACGAGTGGTGCGGGCGAGGCCAGAGTGAGATGGAGCGATGCGAATACACGGAGAGGGAGTGAGACGGACGGGTCCGTGAGGAACCGCCGTTGAAGAGCTTTGGTGACGAATCGAACACAATTTAGTAGATTACCACATAGCCTCGAGTCTCCCTGGCCAGGCCCGCCTCATTGTGCGTACTACAGATGGTACCCATGTTCTCGCTGCTTTCCGAGTCATTCCCGAAAGGAAACATGCAGGCCCATTCCTTCGTCAAACCTTTTCGCCAGTTTCGCTGCGCCGCTCTGGCACTCCGGTTCGCGAGGGGTGATTGGGCACCTTGTCCGGCTGGCGGCGTGTCTAGAGGCGATCCATCGGGTAACGTCGAAAGTGGAGAAAAATTTTCGTCGAAAACTGTCATCAGTATATTTTCTGTTCAGTTGGGTCATGAAACGTTGCGAAAGTTTGTTTTCTGCCGCCAAGTCGATCCGGGCTCAATTGTGCAGGGCGGATGTTCGTGAACGCCACACTTATTAAAACTATTTTTTAAAAATGTCACGATATGTTGGGGATACGTAGGTTCGATGAAGGCTTTATGTCCTTGGATAAAGGGCTTCATGAAAATGGGATGAACAAGAGAGGAGCGCTGACAGGGTTGCCAATTTATGGTTCGACGGGATATGCCCGCGTTGCTATCTTAACGTCAAATCGCGCACACCTCTATATTCACTGTAAAAAAATTTGTCGTCACTTGACAAAAAATCTAGCCAGCCCAAGGCCAAGGTCTAAGGAGGTCCCCTGTCAAAGCGAGGTGCCAGTGGCGCGAAAAGTATGTTTGTTTACAAGTCGAATAGTTGGCAGGTCGGTGGGCAAAGGATAATGGTCGCCGCCGTGAGAGTCCTGGTGCTGGTGGCGCTGGCCGGCCGCGGCCGGTGCCGCCTGGCCGCACCGAGCGCCGCGCTGGCCGCGGAGGCGGAGTGCGCGCTGGCGCTGCTGGCGCCGCTCCTGCTGCGGCCCGACCTCCCCGGCCACCTGCTGGTCGTCGCCGACGGCCGCGGCTGGGTGGACGACGCCTTCCTCGGCCGCCTGTCCCGCGGCGTGCAGCTGACCGTGCTGGAGGGCAACACAAGCCGGTGGGGGCCGCGCCGCGGGCACGTCAGGGCAACTAAAACTTTGCTACGCCAACACATTTCCAGTTTTTTAGCAGGTGATACAAGGTAGGCGTACGACAGACCGCATCGTGGAGTGACAGGCTTCGCTCGCCGCGAATCACTGTTCCGCTACTCCACACCTGGCGCACGCCTACCTTGGCCTGCCGGCGGCTGTCACCTGACGAGTAGGACCCTGCGGGGCCAGTCAGTAGGACGCCCTGCGGGCGTCACTCTTTCGACACGGTCGCAACCGTTCTAACTTCCGAACGTATCTCGCAGCACCTTACCGTTACACTGTTAAAAATATATTGGGAATTCCTGAAGTCCCCCGGAAACTTTTTTACCAACTGATCCTTCGTTTTTTCCCAACGTACGACATATTGAGATTCGCTCTGCTGAGAGCAAAATTATGAGGTACATTTAATAGAGGACACAATGTCTTCCTCAACAGCCACAATATCATCACTCAAAGTAACGCATACTCTCTGTGACAAGTAATTTTATCCGGCGAATTCCTGAAGGTTCTCTGGAAATTCACGAAGGACTGTCGGAAATAAAATCACCAACTGATCCTTCGTGATTTCCCAGACTTTTTTTTAACAGTGTTCTAGTGGGGTTAAAAAATGCGATGGGAGGACTGAACTTGATTACGAAATCAGAGAGACGACCCCCTCCCCACGTGATTACGTAATTTGTGGACGACCCCTTAGCGCCAGCGTTAACGTTTTTTTACCTCGTTAGCCTCTTTTTTTAATAACTTTTGAGGATTCACCTATTTGAATGGTGAACCATACTCATTATTTTTAGGCAAAGAGTGAAACGGAGTTGCCTTATCGTCTGAACGGATTGGACTTTCTTTTCTTTTAAGTATTGCCCTTGTGGCCCTCCAACAGAATTTTCTGAAACTGTGCACGTGGACGCAGGATACTTTTGCAGGGCACGCTGACGTGTTTTTACGCTTTGAAAAAGCTTCCAAGTGGCCGAAAAATCGATTCAAAAGTCAGCTATCTCACTTCTTCTTACGGCAAAAGAAAGGGACACAACTATACGCTCTTCTTCGGTCCACAGGCCTCATTGATGTAGATCGATAACGAGGTAAAAAAATAACAAATCTGTTTAACAGAAATATCGAGGGTGACTGGGCAAGTACAGCGAACCTACTGTTAAACTCATAAGATGTAACAGTTCGCGTAAAAACACATTTGAAATTCAGCTGTCTCACTCCACTCAATAGCAAAAGAAAGGGACAGAGCTACCCCGGCTCGGCTCGTCAGCAGGCCGCATACGCTATTCCAACCTTTTCTACTCCACAACCAAATCATCCATCCTCTTATTTTTGTTGCGCTGCCCTTGCCGGGTACCTATTGTCGATGTGCCGAGCCGAGCCGGGGCCTGGCCGAGCCACGGCCACGGGAGTGGCGACTCAGGGCAGGAGGACCGTTTCGGTGGGACCCTAACCCTTCCCTCTACCCTAGAGTACGCACAACAAGAGACAACAAGAGACCCGCGACTCAGAGCGAGGCGTGCTTTGTCGGGCCGCCAGGTTAAGAAGGGGACAGCACCTTGCAGGCCAGGGCTGGGCGGCCCGCGGATGAGAATAAAGCGGTGCACTGACCATGACTGTAAGACTATAATTTTAAAACTGCCCCGTTCTATTATATAACTAATACAAACCTTCAAATATCCTTCAGTTTAAAAAAAATTAAATAAACTCACAAAAACTCGTGCGAAACTACCAGTGTCTCACAGGGTGGGGCAGTATTTTTTCCCATTCTTTTTACCACTTTTTCGTCATTGCAGTAATTCCAATTAATTGGAAACAGATGAAGCTCCCCGTTTGCGCAGGGCCGTGCGGGAGCGCGTCACGGAGCACGTGGCCGCCGTCGACACGGTGCTCCTCGCGGTGGCCGGAAGCGTGGACCGCCTGGAGCGCCTCTGGCGCGGACCGCAGCCCCTCGTCCCCATGCTGACCCGCATCATCGTCTGGTTGCCCGTTGCGGACGGGGGCCGACTGGATCGCGAGCTCGAGCGCTTTGCGCGGTGGGTCAGCAGCGAGTGCCACTTCGTCGTGCGGCTGGCGGTGACGGCGGGCCGCGTGACGCGCGTGTACGCGGTGAGCCACCAGTGCCGGCAGGCGGGCGGCGCCCGGCTCTCGGAGCTGCCGCGGCGGGGCCGCTGCCGCCTGCGGGGGCCGCTGTTCCCCGCGCCCTGCGGCTCGTGGAGGCCGCCGCCGCCGGGCACCGGCCTCGTGGTGCACGGCAGGCGAGAACCTCCGCGGACAACGTCGGCCGGGAGACGAGGAACGTGGAGCGGATGGTGGGGCTGCTGCGGCGCTACGGCCGGGTGTCCCAGCCGCTGAGCGTGCGTCCGCTCCGCCTGGGCCGCGACTGGGAGCTGTTCCGGAGCATCGGCGAGTGCCGCCTGGACCTCGCGCTGTCGCATGTGGTGATGAGGCCGTACTGGTTCTCGACGACAGTGGTGTTCCCGTGGTCGAGCTCGTACGCCGCGGTGCTGGTGCTGCCCCGCGGCATGGGCCGGGGCCGCACCGCCCTGCAGCGCCTGGTGCACCCCTTCCCGCTGCCGATGTGGCTGGCCACGGCGGCGGCGGCGATGGCGACGTGCCTCTGGCTGCGGCTGCTCCGCGCCCCGGCCCCGGGGCTGCAGGGCCTGGCGCCGCTCCTGGCGCAGCCGCTCCCGGCCCACGACAAGCAGGGGCGTCCGCTGCTCGGCGTCTGGCTGCTCGTGTGCGTCGTGGTGTCGGCCGCGTACCAGGGCCAGCTGCTGAGCGCGCTCACCGTGCCGGACCCCGCGGCCGAGGTCAACAGCCTGCGGGAGCTGGCCGAGGCCAACCTCACTCTCATCGTCCGCGCCGACCTCCACCCGTACCGCATCGTGCGCTGCTGCAACATCTCTCTGCACTTGACGACCCTCCCCCTGCCTAAAGTCATCGACGACATCGCCTCGGGAAGCAGCCAGGCCACCATGGTGGACACGGACTGGCTGCGTATGCTCGGGCTGTTACACCACCCGAAGGTTAGACCGCACGCTAAATGCTTCTGTACAATTTTGTGCAGACGCAGCTTACGTACAAATTCGTGTACGTTGTTATGTACAATATTGTACGCAATTGTGAACAAATCTTTAAAATTGTACATAATTTACGTACAAATCAGTACGCAAGCTGCGTATGCGCAAATTCGTACGCAATTCTGCACAGAAATTGTACAGAAGAATTTAGTTTGGCCCCATTTTCCGAATAATTTCAAAAAGTCACGATGCGTTAATAAGGTGCTCCATTCCATGCCATGAAAAATATTTTCCATGTTTTTTTTTTTGATCATGTGAAAAGGGCAGCTAAATGCAGTTTCAGCATGAAAACTGCTTGTGTCAAGCATATTATGCTTCAATCAAGCATATTTTCTTGAGAGTGTGAAACTTACGTACCCTGAGTTCAAAACACAACTGATGAGCTCTATGTCAAAAAGCCAGATCATCTGACAACGCATTTTTGATTGATGAGGTAAGTTTATAGGTCTTATGCCAAAAAAAAATTGCTGAGACGAAATTTTTCGTTGATTTTTTTTTGTGGGCGCATTGAGTATGCTTTAGGAGTAAATCTGTTTTGTCGTCACCCTAAAGTCCCATAAAAATTTGGAAACAGCATCTCTACACACCGTACAGCTTTCGACTTTTTTTCCGAATTTTTAGGTGAATTGAAAACTGGGTGTAAAGGGCTCAAAAAGATTGGAATTGGACTTTTTTTTTTGTTTTAAACTGAATGCACACTCAAAAAATCTGTTTGATTTCAGCATATTTGAGATTCTCTCCTGGATCCGACCCAAACATAAGGAAAATCACAATGGCCATCCACAGCTTTGACTTCACCAGTTTGTCAACAATTTCTCTTGTTCCCATTGCTGTTCCAACTCTTTTCAAGCCTGTTCAACTAAATAAAGTTTAAGATATATTTTGGGGATGCAGCCAAATTAGGGAACACATTTTTGCACCTCACTATCCAGGCTCTGAGGATTTGAATTCCTATTTACCCAGGCCATTCGTCTGTTTTTTGTATCAAACTTACGCATTTTGCACGATGCTTGATTTAAGCATGGAGCCAAGTGCAGAAGCGTAATTCAATACACGCACGGCGATAGTCGCAAATATGCTAAACTCAAACACATTTTTTTTTTTGAAGTGTGGATGGCAGAGAAATTGCCGGGAATACAAAGAAGACCGGACGGTTGTGAAGATGACCCTGTTACCTCGGTTAACATTTTCGAGAAATATTTACTTGATTTAACAGTCGTTATCGGCAGCAGTGCGTGTGCAAAACGTCTAATGGAATGCACTCCTCGCGACTGAGAAAAAATGCAACAATGTTAGACGTTAATCAATCATCCTGCATGCCGAGGTGAAAAGATTGGCAACTCGAATTTTCGAGGCAGGAGACCGGCATGTCGTGCGCTTGGCCAGGGCGCAGCAAGTTTGCTGACTTCAAACCCGGCGTAACTCTTAACGTATGCTTCCGCGGATGCAGGGGTATACTGGCCGATTCAAGTCTTCCATTGTTATTTAATTTCTCCCCCGGTATTCATAACAAGGGTTGCATTCAATACATTGGTATAACCTGATGAAGGAAACGCCGAGGCGGATGTTAAACCCTGCAGCGCAGTGCCAAACATAGGTGCAGCACCTGGCTTTGGAACCAAAACTGGGGTTCACTTTGAAACAGTGTGTGGTTCAGGAGCTGCCTTTCTCGCACTGGAGCTGTCTATGGCTTCCTCACAGCTGGGCGCGGAGGGTGCTGAGGCTCTGGCGCGGGAGGCTGACCACCGCGCTTCTGTCGAGAAGCTGACTTCGGAACAGCAGCAGGAGCTGGATTTGGCACCGGTGCGGGACCAGGGGCTGACTTTGGCTCTGGTGCCTGAGCTGGCTTCGGCACTTTAGAAGCGGCGCCTGCTGCGGCTTTGGTGACAGAGCTGGGGCTGGCTTTGACACCGGTGCGGGACCAGGGGCTGACTTTGGCTCTGGTGCCTGAGCTGGCTTCGGCACGGGTTTAGAAGCTGGCGCCTGCTGCGGCTTTGGTGACAGAGCTGGGGCTGGCTTTGACACCGGTGCGGGACCAGGGGCTGACTTTGGCTCTGGTGCCTGAGCTGGCTTCGGCACGGGTTTAGAAGCTGGCGCCTGCTGCGGCTTTGGTGACAGAGCTGGGGCTGGCTTTGACACCGGTGCGGGACCAGGGGCTGACTTTGGCTCTGGTGCCTGAGCTGGCTTCGGCACGGGTTTAGAAGCTGGCGCCTGCTGCGGCTTTGGTGACAGAGCTGGGGCTGGCTTTGACACCGGTGCGGGACCAGGGGCTGACTTTGGCTTCTGGTGCCTGAGCTGGCTTCGGCACGGGTTTAGAAGCTGGCGCCTGCTGCGGCTTTGGTGACAGAGCTGGGGCTGGCTTCGGTGGCTCCGGCTTGGATGCTGGAGCTGGCTTTTGCTCTGGTTTTGGTGCAGCGACTGGGCCTTGCTGCGGTTTCACTGCAGGAGGGGGACTGTTTCGCTTCTGTCGGGGAGCACCGTTAGGGCCGGGGCCACCGTGAGGGCCAAAAGGAGAGGGGCCACCTTGAGGTCCAAGGGCAGCGGGGCCACCGAGGCCACCGAAGTCACCGAAGCCACCGGGGCCACCGGGGCCACCGAAGCCACCGCGGCCACCGGGAGAAGATGGCGAGCGGGGCGGCGCCGCCAACGAAGCCTGCGACAATCGATGGCCAAAGTGTTAGAGTGCATTTCAGGCTTTGCAATGCAACCGTCAACAAAATGTTGACTCCGCGGTTACTGTTTCACAACAGTTGGGCAGCTGGCTATGATACTGACAAGATGCATTGCAGTTGGCCAAAGGTATGGCAGAGAGCCGCTTTCTTTTATTTCTCGTTTTAAATCGAGAGCATCTCGAACGAAGTTCTTTTGCTACTTACCGCGACGCAGAGTGCTAAAACCAGGATCGCCTTCATGGTGAATGATGCCTTGTCCGCCGTGGCCAGCCGTTTTATACTCCGCGGCGCGAGTGAGTCGTGACTTTCGAAAGATGCGCAAGGCTGTCCAAGAAGAGACAGGTGGCGGCAGTGGCCGTGATAACACTGCAAATATACCGTATTTAATCGAATCTAATAAGCACTCGAATTTAATACTCACCTCAATCCATGCATGGGTGTTTGCAAAACACTTTCGAATCCGCCCGCTCGCGCGCGCCACCATCTCTCCTCTGCGATGCGATCCGTTTCAGCCAATCAAGGCGCACCGGCATTGTAACGTACCCAAGGCGACCCCGGTCTCCCTTCTCGGGCCCCTTCCCCATCGCTACGCGCCCCTTCCAACGCCCACCTCCCGTGTACTGCCGGTTGTTGCTTGGTGTAACCGTGGCGTGTGTCGTTTGCAAGAATTGAACGCCGTGTCGCCAAGGAGCAGGTAGAGAAAGAATGAAAGCAGAGACGATTTTCTTACTCCGCGAAATTGAAAGGCGAAGTGATTTTATCGGCTGAGAAGGTAGGCAACAGAAATGCGACAAAGCAGCACGGTGTGAACGAGGCGAACGTGCGAGTGTGGAGGAAACAAAAACTGGCTTTGTTCGCATGCGAGTCCGCAAAAGAAAACAAATTACGGGTCCCAAGCACAGCAGGTTTCCGGAGATTGACAGGCAAATCCTAGAATATGTACAGCAGCGCCGGGCTGATGCACTTGTAGTGACGTACGACATTATCAGAAACAAAGCTAATTTGTTCGCTCGTTCCATGAACATCCTTAGATCAACTTTCAAGGCGAGTGTGGGCTGGATGCAAAGTTTTATGCGATCAGGGCTCAGTTTGCGACGGCGAACATCCATCCCACCCCCCCCCCCCCCCCCCCCCCCCCCCCCCCCCCCCCCCCCCCCCCCCCCCCCCCCCCCCCCCCCCCCCCCCCCCCCCCCCCCCCCCCCCCCCCCCCCCCCCCCCCCCCCCCCCCCCCCCCCCCCCCACCCCCCCCCCCCCCCCCCCCCCCCCCCCCCCCCCACCCCCCCCCCCCCCCCCCCCCCCCCCCCCCCCCCCCCCCCCCCCCCCCCCCCCCCCCCCCCCCCCCCCCCCCCCCCCCCCCCCCCCCCCGCCCCCCCCCCCCCCCCCCCCCCCCCCCCCCCCCCCCCCCCCCCCCCCCCCCCCCCCCCCCCCCCCCCCCCCCCCCCCCCCCCCCCCCCCCCCCCCCCCCCCCCCCCCCCCCCCCCCCCCCCCCCCCCCCCCCCGCCCCCCCCCCCCCCCCCCCCCCCCCCCCCCCCCCCCCCCCCCCCCGCCCCCCCCCCCCCCCCCCCCCCCCCCCCCCCCCCCCCCCCCCCCCCCCCCCCCCCCCCCCCCCCCCCCCCCCCCCCCCCCCCCCCCCCCCCCCCCCCCCCCCCCCCCCCCCCCCCCCCCCCCCCCCCCCCCCCCCCCCCCCCCCCCCCCCCCCCCCCCCCCCCCCCCCCCCCCCCCCCCCCCCCCCCCCCCCCCCCCCCCCCCCCCCCCCCCCCCCCCCCCCCCCCCCCCCCCCCCCCCCCCCCCCCCCCCCCCCCCCCCCCCCCCCCCCCCCCCCCCCCCCCCCCCCCCCCCCCCCCCCCCCCCCCCCCCCCCCCCCCCCCCCCCCCCCCCCCCCCCCCCCCCCCCCCCCCCCCCCCCCCCGCCCCCCCCCCCCCCCCCCCCCCCCCCCCCCCCCCCCCCCCCCCCCCCCCCCCCCCCCCCCCCCCCCCCCCCCCCCCCCCCCCCCCCCCCCCCCCCCCCCCCCCCCCCCCCCCCCCCCCCCCCCCCCCCCCCCCCCCCCCCCCCCCCCCCCCCCCCCCCCCCCCCCCCCCCCCCCCCCCCCCCCCCCCCCCCCCCCCCCCCCCCCCCCCCCCCCCCCCCCCCCCCCCCCCCCCCCCCCCCCCCCCCCCCCCCCCCCCCCCCCCCCCCCCCCCCCCCCCCCCCCCCCCCCCCCCCCCCCCCCCCCCCCCCCCCCCCCCCCCCCCCCCCCCCCCCCCCCCCCAGCCCCCCCCCCCCCCCCCCCCCCCCCCCCCCCCCCCCCCCCCCCCCCCCCCCCCCCCCCCCCCCCCCCCCCCCGCCCCCCCCCCCCCCCCCACCCCCCCCCCCCCCCTGCCCCCCCCCCCCCCCCCGCCTGTACCTTTCATTACCCCTCGTTCGACTCCACCCCCCCTCCCCCCTTGACCGCATGTAATTCTAATGCAAAACGTAAATAAAAATTGACATTTGATTGTTATAAAAAAAGTTTCATGTCCCTCTGCTAATTTCTCACATTCAAGCCACATTCCCGCCCTACAAACGCGATCTCACATTCACGGATCGCGGTGATAAGACGCCTGTTGACTTACGGATTACTAATAATTCAGAGAAGAGGCCACGTAAGAGGATGTCACTGGCAGATCATTGACTTTTTTACACAGTCATAACGACCCCACTATTGTGTACTTTATTGCGGGAACGTGCGCCGTAGAGAAGTTCGTCTTTGAAGGGCGCTTGGGGTCAATAAGGACCGCTCGACAGGACAGTGGTCGATTCCGGCCGTTGGACGGTTCCTCTTTTTAGACCGTCCCGGACTGGAGCCGGGCTCATAGTCTCATCCCAATTCTTGCAAACGACACGCGCCACGGCTACACCAAGCAACAACCGGCATTGCAAGGGAGGTGGGCGTTGAAAGGGGCGCGTAGCGATGGGGAAGGGGCCCGAGAGGGGAGGCCGGGGTTGCCTCGGGTACGCAACAATGCCGGTGCGCCCTGATTGGCTGTAGCGCATCGCATCGCAGAGGAGAGATTGTGGCGCGCGCGAGCGGGCGGATTCGAAAGTGTTTTGCGATCTCACATGGATCTCGCACGGATTGGGGTGCGTATTAAATTCGAGTGCATATTAGATTCGATTAAATACTGAATATAAGCTGTGTTATCACGGCCACTGCCGCCACCTGTCTCTTCTTAGCCAGCCTTGCGTATCTTTCGAAAGTCCGCGGAGTATAAAGCGGCTGGCCAAGTAGTGGACAAGTATTGGTACCGTGTAACAGGGACCATTGCTATATTCTGATGGTCTTGTGACTGCTGGCGAACCAGACAGTGAGCGGTGCAACTCAACTCAAGGCAAGAGCGACACAACATTTCACGGGTTACAGGACACACTATATTTGCAGTGTTATCACGGCGCTAGAGCCGTTGACGCTGGCCAGCCTTGCGTATCTCTCGAAAGTCACGACTCACTCGTGCCGCGGAGTATAAAGCGGCTGGCCACGGCGATCAAGGCATCATTCACCATGAAGACGATCCTGGTTTTAGCACTCTGCGTCGCGGTAAGTAGCAAAAGAACTTCGTTTGAGATGCTCTCGATTTAAAACGAGAAATAAAAGAAAGCGGCTCTCTGCCATACCTTTGGCCAACTGCAATGCACCTTGTCAGTATCATAGCCAGCTGCCCAACTGTTGTGAAACAATAACCGCGGAGTCAACATTTTGTTGACGGTTGCATTGCAAAGCCTGAAATGCACTCTAACACTTTGGCCATCGATTGTCGCAGGCTTCGTTGGCGGCGCCGCCCGGCTCGCCATCTTCTCCCGGTGGCCGCGGTGGATTCGGTGGCCGCGGTGGCTTCGGTGGCCCCGGTAGCCCTGGTGGCCCCGGTGGCTTCGGTGGCCCCGGTGACTTCGGTGGCCTCGGTGGCCCCGCTGCCCTTGGACCTCAAGGTGGCCCCTCTCCTTTTGGCCCTCACGGTGGCCCCGGCCCTAACGGTGCTCCCCGACAGAAGCGAAACAGTCCCCCTCCTGCAGTGAAACCGCAGCAAGGCCCAGTCGCTGCTTCAAAACCAGAGCAAAAGCCAGCTCCAGCATCAAAGCCGGAGCCACCGAAGCCAGCCCCAGCTCTGTCACCAAAGCCGCAGCAGACGCCAGCTTCTAAACCCGTGCCGAAGCCAGCTCAGGCACCAGAGCCAAAGTCAGCCCCTGGTCCCGCACCGGTGTCAAAGCCAGCCCCAGCTCTGTCACCAAAGCCGCAGCAGGCGCCAGCTTCTAAACCCGTGCCGAAGTCGGCTCAGGCATCAAAGCAGAAGTCAGCCCCTGGTCCCGCACCGGTGTCAAAGCCAGCTCCTGCTGCTGTTCCGAAGTCAGCTTCTCGACAGAAGCGCGGCGGTCAGCCTCCCGCGCCAAGGCCTCAGTACCCTCCGCGCCCCGCTTCTGTGGGGAAGCCATAGACAGCTCCAGTGCGAAAAAGGCAGCTCCTGAACCACACACTGATTCAAAGTGAATCCCAGTTTGGGTTCCAAAGCCAGGTTCTGCACCAATGTTTGGCACTGCGCTGCAGGGTTTAGCACCCGCCTCGGCGTTTCCTTCATCAGGTTATACCAATGTATTGAATGCAACCCTTGTTATGAATACCGGGGGAGAAATTAAATGAGCATTGTAAAACTTGCAGTAGCAGGTATACCCTTTCATCCCTGAGCACATGCCAATGGTTTTTTTGGTTTTGTTACGTCACACTCTTCTATCCGGCTGCTTTCCAACCAGACATTTGTGTTACAGTGTTCAGTGGTTACGTGGGTTCAGTCGCACCACTCATCGCGAATTCGTGGTTCTTTAGCTGTCGCAAGACCAGCAAAACCTAGGTCGCAGACCCAGACGCAGCTGGTGCTGTCATGCTTTTTGCTCCCTCACTGAAAAATAAAATGAAGAAAGCAGACAGATCGGTCACTATGTAGCATCTGCACAAGTTAAAACTATATCTTACCATTGGAAAACCTCTTCTTCTTTGCCCATTGCAAGCTAAGGGATGTCTAATGATACTGTCCTCGCCGCATGTGCGGGAAGCTTTTGAAGGCGTGCTGCCATCGACAGACAGAACAGTGTGTGCCCATCGGCATTTTCTTGTCTGTCCTATTGAAGTTCTGCCATGATTGCAGAGCACAACTCCACAACAGGACCACGTGTAGTGGGTTCGCATGGAGAAGTTGGAGCAGCTGGAGGCTTCTTTGCCAACTCATCTCGCTTTCTCTTTTCAGCAGCCAACACATGGGCCTTCAGGCGTAGTCGGAGGGCCTCCCGGTTAGCATTCAGCGTATCCTGCTTTCCTTTTTAAGCTGAACTATTGTAGGCAATTTTCCTTCAGCTGGAATATCCTACAAAATCCGTAGTCCAGGTTTTAATTTTTTAAGAACAGTTTTTTTAAAATACAATTCACAGTAGTGTTTTACAACTCACTTCATCGTCACAAAGCTCTTCAACTCCAATAGTATCATTTCCGTCTTCCTCATTGATTGGAGAAAGCTTAATTTTTTTTCTGGGGTTAGGCTTTAGCACCGTTTGAATTTTGGATACTATTTTAGGATTTGAGTTGATCCTTCTGGGCTTTGGAATTTAGCAGGTTCACCTAGTAGGCAGAAAGTTAAGATGTATTACTCGCAGGCAAACAAGGCACAGCAAGTAAGCAAGGAGGCAATGAAGCAAGCAGCGCATGGGGAGGCAGGGATAGTGATTATGCTATTGGAGCCTCGTCCACGTTGCCTTCAGTCACCTCACTACCTTGCACTGTCGGAAGGAAACTCAGCAGATGATCATACTCATAGTACTCTTTTCTCTTCCGGCCTGTGGGTGGTGAAGCTGAACCACTAGGGAGTTCATGCTGCCTTTTTCTATGATAAAATTTTGACAGGCTGGTCAAAATGGTTTCCTACTTTGCTTTACACTCTTGAGCTGTTAAGGTTTTCCCAAAAGAATTGAAATGGAAATGATGCAATAAATAGGATGGCACAGAGCAAAGAACCAAAAGACTTGCGGGTTGTGCCATCAAAAAATCTGCTAGCAATGTACTGCCCGACTTTGGAGACTTTCGTGGCAGCTTTATAATCTGGCCGCTTTGGGTCCCAGATCAAAGGAAAGAAGGTGGCCAATTTAATGAGAGTCTGTACTTCAAACAGACTCTTAGGTGGCAGCCCTGAACGTTGGCGCTTCTTTGGAAATTCCATGCAATCCATCCTGCAATACAACAAAGAAATGAAGCCATTAATTCCCCCAAAACTGCCAAACGCCATCATATCTTTAAGAAGTTGGTGGGTCGCCACAGGTCTGGTAGGGAAGGCAAGATATTTAATAGCAACAGGAGGGCGGGGACAGAGCAACAAAGCTCAGCTGGACTGGATAGCAAGAGGAACGATGGAAACCTGGAATTCGGGGGATAAGGACAGTGAAAAAGAAAACAATCCACCAGCATCAAAATTGGATTGTACTTATCTTAGAAAGCACTCCACTGATCTGGCAGTTGATGGATGATATTGACACTGGATTGGAGTGCTGGAAAACAAATCTGAGAACAAGTACAATTCTGCAATAGCAAGCTGTAAACAAAATAAAACTTCAAACTAGTTAGGGATCTTATAAGCCGAGGCTGGGGAAAGACTCAACGCCGGGAGAAAGCTGGAAAGAACGCGTAGACGGCGAGCCGATTCTGTCCCGTTCGGATGAAACTGCTTTCTACTTGTTTGTTTACTTTTATCCTAAAGGTGGGAGTAGGTGGCGATGGGGAGGAAGCGAGGAGGGAAGTGTGGCGCTGGCTGCGCTGTCTACAATAACACCGCGCCAGCGTTGGGGCCTGGGCCACCGTGAGGAGCTGGTGGGTGCTGAGGACTGTGTCGCTTCAGGCGAGGAGCACCGTTAGGGCCGGGGCCACCGTGAGGGCCAGGGGCAGCGGGCCCACCGTGAGTGCCAAGGGCACCGGGACCACCCTGAAGGCCAGCGGGACCACCGTGAGGAGCTGGTGGGTGCCCGAGGACTGTGTCGCTTCAGGCGAGGATGCCCGTTTAGGGCCGGGGCCACCGTGAGGGCCAGGGAACGCAGCGGGCCCACCTCGTGAGGGCCAAGGGCACCGGGCTTGCCACCCTGAGGGCCAGCGGGACACCTGGTGTGTCACACCGTGACCGAACCGCGAGCAACAGGAAAAATTGCGCGCGGGCTGGGGACTGTGTCGCTTCAGACCCAGGAGCTCCGTTAGGGCCAGGGGCAGCCGGGACCACCAACCCAGGAGCTGGCACGTGCTGGGGACTGTGTCGCTTCAGGCGAGGAGCACCGTTAGGGCCGGGGCCACCGTGAGGGCCAGGGGCAGCGGGCCCACCGTGAGGGCCAAGGGCACCGGGACCACCCTGAGGGCCAGCGGGGCCACCGTGAGGAGCTGGCGCGGGCTGGGGACTGTGTCGCTTCAGACGAGGAGCTCGCCAGATTAGGGCCAGGGGCAGCGGGACCACCGTGAGGAGCTGGCACGTGCTGGGGACTGTGTCGCTTCAGGCGAGGAGCACCGTTAGGGCCGGGGCACACCGTGAGGGCCAGGGGCAGCGGGCCCCACCGTGAGGGCCAAGGGCACCGGGACCACCCTGAGGGCCAGCGGGGCCACCGTGAGGAGCTGGCGCGGGCTGGGGACTGTGTCGCTTCAGACGAGGAGCTCCGTTAGGGCCAGGGGCAGCGGGACCACCGTGAGGAGCTGGCACGTGCTGGGGACTGTGTCGCTTCAGACGAGAAGCACCGTTGGGGCCTGGGCCACCGTGAGGGCCAGGGCCAGCGGGGCCACCGTGAGGGCCAAGGGCACCGGGGCCCCCATGAGGGCCGAGGGCAGCGGGCCCACCATGATGATCTGACCCGTGGTGGGGACTGTGTCGCTTCAGGCGAGGAGCCCCGTTAGGGCCGGGGCCACCGTGAGGGCCAGGGGCAGCGGGCCCACCGTGAGGGCCAAGGGCACCGGGACCACCCTGAGGGCCAGCGGGGCCACCGTGAGGAGCTGGCGCGGGCTGGGGACTGTGTCGCTTCAGACGAGGAGCTCCGTTAGGGCCAGGGGCAGCGGGACCACCGTGAGGAGCTGGCACGTGCTGGGGACTGTGTCGCTTCAGACGAGGAGCACCGTTGGGGCCTGGGCCACCGTGAGGGCCAGGGCCAGCGGGGCCACCGTGAGGGCCAAGGGCACCGGGGCCCCCATGAGGGCCGAGGGCAGCGGGCCCACCATGATGATCTGACCCGTGGTGGGGACTGTGTCGCTTCAGGCGAGGAGCCCCGTTAGGGCCGGGGCCACCGTGAGGGCCAGGGGCAGCGGGCCCACCGTGAGGGCCAAGGGCACCGGGACCACCTTGAGGGCCAGCGGGGCCACCGTGAGGAGCTGGCGCGGGCTGGGGACTGTGTCGCTTTAGGCGAGGAGCTGCGTTAGGGCCAGGGGCAGCGGGACCACCGTGAGGAGCTGGCACGTGCTGGGGACTGTGTCGCTTTAGGCGTGGAGCACCGTCAGGGCCGGGGCCACCGGAAGGTGGTGGCGAGTGGGGCGGCTCTGCCAACGAAGCCTGCGACAATCGATGGGAAAAAGAATTAGAGTGCATTATAGGCCTTGCAATAGACGGTTTCGCCTATGGAGCAGACGCTCGGTTTCCATCGACCTCAAAATCGCTCTTTTTTTTGGCAACTCCGCCGTGTATCAAAATTTCGAGAACACTGCGCACCATAGGTAAATTTCTTAACTTTCAAGTTTTGAACACGTAGTTGGCCGATGTCATGCCTACTTCACTTCACCTTCATAAAACAAACCCAGAGGAGTCGAAATGGGGTTTTCAGAGCAGTTTTTCTTAACATGCTGCGATGTTAGCGTGACATCGGTTGACAACGTGCTTGAAACCTTAACGGTCGATGACTTACCTGGCGAGTCAGAATTTATACGCGTCAAATTAGTACAATTGCGGTTACCGTTTGAAAGCAAGTAGCTATGATACTGACATGATGTTTTATAGTTGTCCAAATGTATGACAGAGAGCGGATAGTTCAGCCCGTCCCGACACCTTTCGGTAGAAACGACTGTTCGTTCGGGCGGACGTGTGTAAGCTAACTTATCGTTCACGGAGAAAGTAATAATTTGGATTCTTGGAAATTCTTTTGGAAATTATTTTTTGACGTAGGTAAACGTACAAGCCAAACTCTTATGGATATTTTTTGTCGTAAGTATGGACGTTTCTGTGCATACAGAAGGTATGAATAATTTGTGCACAATTATGCATGATATTGTGCATA
The DNA here is from genome assembly GCA_026979955.1 of Megalurothrips usitatus. Lineage (NCBI taxonomy): Eukaryota > Metazoa > Arthropoda > Insecta > Thysanoptera > Thripidae > Megalurothrips > Megalurothrips usitatus. The sequence goes on from CM049604.1 coordinate 11,489,932, forward strand.
ACCTTCTGTACGCACACGAACGTCCCTAACATATGTAGAAATACTCCTTAAGAATTTACTGTGACGGTGGCAACAATTTCCAAATTTGATCGCGCTTCTGTTTAATGAAAATTGTTCGATTTGTTAGGTTGGGGTTGGCCGCTGCGTATGGTGCGCCTGCAAGGCGCAGTCCGTCGCGAGGCAGGACGGGCTGAGTTTAGCGATTGTAACCGTTACAAAAATATGTTCCCCCGGACACATCCCGAGGGACTCGACGCGGGGGCCGGAGGCCCTTGCAAACGCCGCCGGCAGGCCAAGCCGGCCATGTCCCCTAGTAGAACAGAGGTGCCAGTGGAGAGGAGCGGAACTCTCACCGAGGTTCGACGGTGGGACAGGCCAGCTTTTTATCCCCCATTTTGCGTCAAGGGCTTTTCGAACGATGTTCTTTCGCTACTCACCGCGACGCAGAGTGCCAAAACCAGGATCGCCTTCATGGTGAATGATGCCTTGTCCGCCGTGGCCAGCCGCTTTATACTCCGCGGCACGAGTGAGTCGTGACTTTCGAAAGATGCAGTGTTGGCCAAGAAGAGACAGGTGGCGTCGGTGGCTCTAGCGCCGTGATAACACCGCATGCAAGCAGTGTGTCCTTGACATGTTTTGTCACGCTTGCCGTGTCGTGGGTTAGGTTCAGTTGCACTATTCATCGCGAAATCCTGGTTCGCCAGGTGTCGCGAGACGATGAGAGTATAACAATGGTCCCTGTTATGCGCTACCATCACTTTCCGCCCCGTTTTTCTTTAACAGTTGGACTAGGACGGTTAGTAATTCCAGTGTTATCACGCACAAAAAAAAACAAAAAACACAAGTTTTCTTACATCAAGTTATGTACGATTCCGGTAAGCATTAATATGATTGATATGGAGACGACCACAAATCTATACTTATCCATAGCGTAAAAAAACCTAACAACAGAATCGACTTTTAAGTATATTACATGCTTCAATGCAGCACAATATGCTATATGCAACCTGTTTTAGTGATAAAAAATAGGAACCGTGTGATTGCGAGACCAACGGTCGGAATTGACCGCTGTCCTGTCCAACGGTCCCTATTGACACCAAGCAAACTTTTATAGGAACTCCTATACATCACACGTTCCCGCAATAAAGCGCGTAATAGAGGGATCGTTATGTTTATGTAAAAAAGTCGATTATCTTTCAGTGACTTCCTCATAGGTGGCTCATTCTCTGAATTTTTAGTAATGCGTAAGTCACCAGACGTCCAACCACTGTATTCGACTTATCAACGGTTCGCGTACAAAATGCTGCAAATCTTATAGCAAACATGGTGCCGAAACTGGCGATAAATGACCGTCGCAACATAATGTGACTTCAACCGCAAACATAAGTGCCGATTACGATCTGACAAAATTTGTGACAATGGTCACAAAAAATTTAATGATGGTCACCGTTTTTCACTGGGCAACACTCGGTCGAATTAAGTATGGTAGCTGTAGTAGCAAATGACAGGGACAAACATTTAAGGTACCTTAGGTATTTCACATACTGTGCTGTAATTCTCATCCGGAGTGCGAAGGTATCTGTGGTGTGTGTAATAAACTCTTCATTCGTTTGTTTACCAACATGGAGTCTATTCTCGTCAATCCTCTATAAAATCCTTTTTTTAGGTGTTTTGACAAAATGTGAAAAAATGCAAAAATATAATTTCGAATCAGTAGCGTATTAACTCGTCGGACCCGTCGGAAATCGGTTTTGAACATACTTCTGGAAACCTCCATGATTCTGGATCAGCGTTCCATCCTTCTCGTTTTTCCGTTTCTGACCCACTGTGTCGGTGAGCAAGCAGGTTGAGAGTGGGAACTCTGTCATTATCGATTCCAGTGGCTGTAGAATCCTGGGTACACCAAGTTTGGAGGCAACTTATGCCCTACAGGCAACCGCATCGAAGGTAGATGGATTATACAAGTTGGATGTAAAAGGACATGTTTTTAAAACAAAGTCTACAAGTGAGGCGAAGGCTTTCGTTGTGCCCTTGGTCCTCACGGTGGGCCCGCTGCCCCTGGCCCTCACGGTGGCCCCGGCCCTAACGGAGCTCCTCGCCTGAAGCGACACAGTCCCCAGCACGTGCCAGCTTCTGGACCCGTGCCGAAGCCAGTCCCTGGTGCTGCACCGCTGTAAAAGCCAGCTCCCGCTGCTGTTCACTGTTAGAAATATATTGGAAATGCCTGAAGTCGGGTACTGTTTGGCACCTCGTTCTCGATAGCCACACTATGAATTCTCAAACCTCACATATGCTTGATACAAGAATCTCCTCAAATACGGGTTTGGAGCAATACTTGAGCCAAGTATTGCGCAGGAAGCATGTATTCGGGGCAATACTTGTAAGAAGTAGAATTGCCAAGAAAATCCAATTTTGCTTCACCAAAGAATTCAGAATTGAGGGTGCGGTTACCATTTTCCTTGGGACACCTGATTCGACGCCTATTTGGAGAATGGCCGATATTAGCCCCGCGATAATTGTCTGTAGTTAGCGCTCCTCGTTGTGGTCGAATTTACACGTGACTGGACGGGTGGTGCCGGCGAGACCAGAGTGAGATAGAGCGATGCGAATACACGGAGAGGAAGTGAGACGGACGGGTCCGTGAGGAACCGCCGTTGAAGAGCTTTGGTGACGAATCGAACACAATTTAGTAGATTACCACATAGCCTCGAGTCTCCCTGGCCAGGCCCGCCTCTTTGGGCGTACTACAGATGGCATCCAAGTTCTCGCTGCTTTCCGAGTCATTCCCGAAAGGAAACATGCAGGCCCATTCCTTCGTCAAACCTTTTCGCCAGTTTCGCTGCGCCACTCTGGCACTCCGGTTCGCGAGGGGTGATTGGGCACCGTGTCCGGCTGGCGGCGTGTCTAGAGGCGGTCCATCGGGTAACGTCGAAAGTGGAGAAAAATTTTCGTCGAAAACTGTCATCAGTATATTTTCTGTTCAGTTGGGTCATGAAACGTTGCGAAAGTTTGTTTTCTGCCGCCAAGTCGATCCGGGCTCAATTGTGCAGGGCGGATGTTCGTGAACGCCACACTTATTAAAACTATTTTTTAAAAATGTCACGATATGTTGGGGATACGTAGGTTCGATGAAGGCTTTATGTCCTTGGATAAAGGGCTTCATGAAAATGGGATGAACAAGAGAGGAGCGCTGACAGGGTTGCCAATTTATGGTTCGACGGGATATGCCCGCGTTGCTATCTTAACGTCAAATCGCGCACACCTCTATATTCACTGTAAAAAAATTTGTCGTCACTTGACAAAAAATCTAGCCAGCCCAAGGCCAAGGTCTAAGGAGGTCCCCTGTCAAAGCGAGGTGCCAGTGGCGCGAAAAGTATGTTTGTTTACAAGTCGAATAGTTGGCAGGTCGGTGGGCAAAGGATAATGGTCGCCGCCGTGAGAGTCCTGGTGCTGGTGGCGCTGGCCGGCCGCGGCCGGTGCCGCCTGGCCGCACCGAGCGCCGCGCTGGCCGCGGAGGCGGAGTGCGCGCTGGCGCTGCTGGCGCCGCTCCTGCTGCGGCCCGACCTCCCCGGCCACCTGCTGGTCGTCGCCGACGGCCGCGGCTGGGTGGACGACGCCTTCCTCGGCCGCCTGCCCCGCGGCGTGCAGCTGACCGTGCTGGAGGGCAACACAAGCCGGTGGGGGCCGCGCCGCGGGCACGTCAGGGCAACTAAAACTTTGCTACGCCAACACATTTCCAGTTTTTTAGCAGGTGATACAAGGTAGGCGTACGACAGACCGCATCGTGGAGTGACAGGCTTCGCTCGCCGCGAATCACTGTTCCGCTACTCCACACCTGGCGCACGCCTACCTTGGCCTGCCGGCGGCTGTCACCTGACGAGTAGGACCCTGCGGGGCCAGTCAGTAGGACGCCCTGCGGGCGTCACTCTTTCGACACGGTCGCAACCGTTCTAACTTCCGAACGTATCTCGCAGCACCTTACCGTTACACTGTTAAAAATATATTGGGAATTCCTGAAGTCCCCCGGAAACTTTTTTACCAACTGATCCTTCGTTTTTTCCCAACGTACGACATATTGAGATTCGCTCTGCTGAGAGCAAAATTATGAGGTACATTTAATAGAGGACACAATGTCTTCCTCAACAGCCACAATATCATCACTCAAAGTAACGCATAATCTCTGTGACAAGTAATTTTATCCGGCGAATTCCTGAAGGTTCTCTGGAAATTCACGAAGGACTGTCGGAAATAAAATCACCAACTGATCCTTCGTGATTTCCCAGACTTTTTTTTAACAGTGTTCTAGTGGGGTTAAAAAATGCGATGGGAGGACTGAACTTGATTACGAAATCAGAGAGACGACCCCCTCCCCACGTGATTACGTAATTTGTGGACGACCCCTTAGCGCCAGCGTTAACGTTTTTTTACCTCGTTAGCCTCTTTTTTTAATAACTTTTGAGGATTCACCTATTTGAATGGTGAACCATACTCATTATTTTTAGGCAAAGAGTGAAACGGAGTTGCCTTATCGTCTGAACGGATTGGACTTTCTTTTCTTTTAAGTATTGCCCTTGTGGCCCTCCAACAGAATTTTCTGAAACTGTGCACGTGGACGCAGGATACTTTTGCAGGGCACGCTGACGTGTTTTTACGCTTTGAAAAAGCTTCCAAGTGGCCGAAAAATCGATTCAAAAGTCAGCTATCTCACTTCTTCTTACGGCAAAAGAAAGGGACACAACTATACGCTCTTCTTCGGTCCACAGGCCTCATTGATGTAGATCGATAACGAGGTAAAAAAATAACAAATCTGTTTAACAGAAATATCGAGGGTGACTGGGCAAGTACAGCGAACCTACTGTTAAACTCATAAGATGTAACAGTTCGCGTAAAAACACATTTGAAATTCAGCTGTCTCACTCCACTCAATAGCAAAAGAAAGGGACAGAGCTACCCCGGCTCGGCTCGTCAGCAGGCCGCATACGCTATTCCAACCTTTTCTACTCCACAACCAAATCATCCATCCTCTTATTTTTGTTGCGCTGCCCTTGCCGGGTACCTATTGTCGATGTGCCGAGCCGAGCCGGGGCCTGGCCGAGCCACGGCCACGGGAGTGGCGACTCGGGGCAGGAGGACCGTTTCGGTGGGACCCTAACCCTTCCCTCTACCCTAGAGTACGCACAACAAGAGACAACAAGAGACCCGCGACTCAGAGCGAGGCGTGCTTTGTCGGGCCGCCAGGTTAAGAAGGGGACAGCACCTTGCAGGCCAGGGCTGGGCGGCCCGCGGATGAGAATAAAGCGGTGCACTGACCATTACTGTAAGACTATAATTTTAAAACTGCCCCGTTCCATTATATAACTAATACAAACCTTCAAATATCCTTCAGTTTAAAAAAAATTAAATAAACTCACAAAAACTCGTGCGAAACTACCAGTGTCTCACAGGGTGGGGCAGTATTTTTTCCCATTCTTTTTAACACTTTTTCGTCATTGCAGTAATTCCAATTAATTGGATACAGATGAAGCTCCTCGTTTGCGCAGGGCCGTGCGGGAGCGCGTCACGGAGCACGTGGCCGCCGTCGACACGGTGCTCCTCGCGGTGGCCGGAAGCGTGGACAGCCTGGAGGTCCTTTGGCTCGGACCGGAGCCCCTCGTCCCCATGCTGACCCGCATCATCGTCTGGTTGCCCGTTGCGGATGGAGGCCGACTGGATCGCGAGCTCGAGCGCTTTGCGCGGTGGGTCAGCAGCGAGTTCTACTTGGCCGTGAGGCTGGCGGTGACGGCGGGCCGCGTGACGCGCGTGTACGCGGTGAGCCACCAGTGCCGGCAGGCGGGCGGCGCCCGGCTCACGGAGCTGCCGCGGCGGGGCCGCTGCCGCCTGCGGGGGCCGCTGTTCCCCGCGCCCTGCGGCTCGTGGAGGCCGCCGCCGCCGGGCACCGGCCTCGTGGTGCACAGCAGAAGAACCACCGCGGACAACGGGACGCGGGAGACGAGGAACGTGGAGCGGATGGCGGAGCTGCTGCGGCGCTACGGCCGGGTGTCCCAGCCGCTGAGCGTGCGTCCGCTCCGCCTGGGCCGCGACTGGGAGCTGTTCCGGAGCATCGGCGAGTGCCGCCTGGACCTCGCGCTGTCGCATGTGGTGATGAGGCCGTACTGGTTCTCGACGACAGTGGTGTTCCCGTGGTCGAGCTCGTACGCCGCGGTGCTGGTGCCCCGCGGCATGGGCCGGGGCCGCACCGCCCTGCAGCGCCTGGTGCACCCCTTCCCGCTGCCGATGTGGCTGGCCACGGCGGCGGCGGCGATGGCGACGTGCCTCTGGCTGCGGCTGCTCCGCGCCCCGGCCCCGGGCCTGCAGGGCCTGGCGCCGCTCCTGGCGCAGCCGCTCCCGGCCCACGACAAGCAGGGGCGTCCGCTGCTCGGCGTCTGGCTGCTCGTGTGCGTCGTGGTGTCAGCCGCGTACCAGGGCCAGCTGCTGAGCGCGCTCACCGTGCCGGACCCCGCGGCCGAGGTCAACAGCCTGCGGGAGCTGGCCGAGGCCAACCTCACCCTCATCGTCCGCGCCGACCTCCACCCGTACCGCATACAGAACAGCTACAACATCACCGTTCACCTCTCGGATCTGTCGCTAACGCAAATCATTAAGGACGTGGCCTCGGGACGGAGCCAGGCCACCATGGTAGACACGGACTGGCTGCGTGTGCTCGGGCTGATACACCACCCGAAGGTTAGACCGCACGCTAAATGCTTCTGTACAATTTTGTGGAGACGTGCGTACGAATTTGTGCACATGCAGCTTATGTACCAATTCGTACGTTATTCGTTACAACATTGTTCACGATTGTGAACAAATCTTCAAAATTGTACATGATTTACGTACAAATCAGTACGGAAGCTTCGTTTGCGTAAGTTGGTTCGCAATTCTGTACAAAATAGTACAGAGGTAATTAGTTTGGCCCCATTTTCCGAATAATTTCAAAAAGCCAGGATGCGGTAATAAGGTGCTCTATTCCATGCCATCATAAATATTTTTCAGTTTTTTTTTTTTTTTTTGATCATGTGAAAAACTGAAAAGGGCAGCTAAATGAAGCCCAAACAAATTGATGGCATTGCATGGCACCTGTTGACGCCTCACGACTTTTTTGATATTGGTGGCAAAATGGGACGGTCTATTCGGATAGGTGCACTACTTCCTCCTGGCGTCCGACCGCTACCTGAGAGCCGAGGCGGTCGCGACGGCAGGGTCGCCGCTGGAGCAGCCGGCCCGGAGGGTGCTCGGGCGCGCGCGCGCCGCTGGCCTCTGGGACCGGCCGCCGCGGCTCATGGCGCCCGCGGCCGCGTCCCCGGCGCCGCTCTCGTGGGAGCACGTCAGGGCCGTCTTCATCGTGTGGGCCGCGGGCCTCTCCGCAGCGCTCGTCGCGTTCCTCTACGAGACGGCTTTCACATAGTGTAGGGGGTTCACTGTAAAAATATTTCGTCATGTGACAAGATATTGTGACGACGTCA
>CM049605.1:0-5000 GCA_026979955.1 Megalurothrips usitatus
CTATTCTTCCATTCTATGCACCACCATTCAGGCGTTCCAGCCTGCTTTAAGCACTCTAATTTGTTCAAAGTGAACGGGCCGGCCCACCTCGACACTTAGTCAAGAGCACCATCATCTCAGCCCTGCAATTAATCATCAATCATAAATCATTTCCTCTCCTTCTCAAAACCAGCAAAGTAGAACCGATGTCCTATCCTTCCATTCTATGCACCACCATTCAGGCGTTCCAGCCTGCTTTAAGCACTCTAATTTGTTCAAAGTGAACGGGCCGGCCCACCTCGACACTTAGTCAAGAGCACCGTCATCTCAGCCCTGTAATTAATCATCAATCATAAATCATTTCCTCTCCTTCTCAAAACCAGCAAAATAGAACCGATGTCCTATCCTTCCATTCTATGCACCACCATTCAGGCGTTCCAGCCTGCTTTAAGCACTCTAATTTGTTCAAAGTGAACGGGCCGGCCCACCTCGACACTTCATCATCATCACCATCATCTCAGCACCATCATCTCAGCGTCCTGCAGAAAGAGACTGTCGTAGACGCGAGGGTCGCGTCTCAGACGCGAAACCTGCGTCCTCGGACGCAAGGGTTGCGTCTCGAAAGTCACGTTAGCGGCTTAACCTACGCGAAACTCGCGGCTAGCTTGCGGACATCATCTCAGTGTCCTGCAAAAAGAGACTATCGTAGACGCCAGGGTCGCGTCCCAGACGCGAAACCTGCGTCCTCGGACGCAAGGGTCGCGTCTCAGACGCGCAACCTGCGTCCTCGGACGCAAGGGTCGCGTCTCAGACGCGAAACCTGCGTCTCCGACACGAAACTCACCGTCTCGGACGCAGGGTTCACGTCTCGAAAGTCACTTCAGCACCTTACCCTCTAAAGTCCAACGGAAGTCGGCTCATTGAAGAAGCTATCCCTGCGTCTGCGGACGCGAGTCTGGCGTCCTGAGACGCGACACCAGCGGCTGTTAGGTGTGAAACTTCCCGGTTTCTCGCTGAAAAGAACAGGGTCTTCTTTCCCCACTGATATCGGAAGGTCCTGCGGTTTCGCTAGATAGTAGATAGGGACAGTGGGAATCTCGTTAATCCATTCATGCGCGTCACTAATTAGATGACGAGGCATTTGGCTACCTTAAGAGAGTCATAGTTACTCCCGCCGTTTACCCGCGCTTGCTTGAATTTCTTCACGTTGACATTCAGAGCACTGGGCAGAAATCACATTGCGTCAACACCCGCTAGGGCCATCGCAATGCTTTGTTTTAATTAGACAGTCGGATTCCCCTGGTCGGTGCCAGTTCAAAGCTGCTCTTTTCGTGGTGGCCGTCCCTTCAAACAGTACTCGCCCGTGAAGGCTTTCCCGCACGAGGTTTAAGCTCGAAAGATCCACGGGGACGTCTGGAGTATATGTCGCCGGACGACCGATTGCTCGGTGTCCAGGACCGCCTCCAGAAAAACCACCGCTTCTCGATCTCGCCCGGCACACCTAGAGCCTCTGAGCCAATCCTTGTTCCGAAGTTACGGATCCAATTTGCCGACTTCCCTTACCTACATTATTCTATCGACTAGAGGCTCTGGACCTCGGCGACCTGATGCGGATTAGGTACGATCGTGGCGCAGGTACCGCGTGGCCCTCGCCCAAGTTTTCAATGTCCTAGGGGAAACAGTTGACACAGCAGCAAGTGCCATGCTCTTGGCTCACAGCGGTATCTCTATCTCCATGCGAGATGATTCCAGAGACGGTGCGTGGCTTCTGCAGAAAAGAAAACTCTTCCAACTGCTCCCGAAGGCTTCCTTGGGGGTATTCCGGTCACCCGGACAGAGTAAGAGGGCTCCGGCGGTCCTGCGCCAGGTTTCGGAATGTTATCCGAATTCCCTTTCGCCCGATGGTGGCCCACGACCTGGGGCTAACCCTGACTCCTAGTCGTAAACGGGCCACCATCTGTGTCGGGTCTCCCCTAGGGCTTAGGATCGACTCACCCCGGTACAACAACTGTTGACCGGGAACCCTGCACCACATCAGTCCACCAAGGTCTTTCAAGTGTATTTGCTACTACCACCAAGATCTGCACCACCGGCGGCTCCACGCGGGCCTACGCCCGACGCTTCTACGCACACCGGCGCGACCCTCCTACTCACCAGGGCTTGACAGTCCGTTGGACATGATTTGCCGCTGGCGGTGAAGTATAAGCAGCTCGCTACAACGCAATCCATTTTCAAGGCTAGTTGCTTCGGCAGGTGAGTTGTTACACACTCCTTAGCGGATTCCGACTTCCATGGCCACCGTCCTGCTGTCTTCAGCAACCAACGCTCTTTAAATGGTCTTTGATGAGCGGCCTTTGTGCGCTTTAACTTCACGTTTGGTTCATCCCACAGCGCCAGTTCTGCTTACCAAAATTGGCCCACTTGGCACTTTGATCCTCTCTCACGGCTTCTGTATGACAACGTAAGCCAGAGTTCTCGCCCATTTAAAGTTTGAGAATAGGTTGAGGGCGTTTCGCCCCCAAGGCCTCTAATCATTCGCTTTACCAGATGAGACTCCTGAGAGTTCTCTATAAGTGCCAGCTATCCTGAGGGAAACTTCGGAGGGAACCAGCTACTAGATAGTTCGATTGGTCTTTCGCCCCTATACGCAGCTCTGACGATCGATTTGCACGTCAGAATCATTGCGGACCTCCACCAGGGTTTCCCCTGGCTTCACCCGCGCCACGCATAGTTCACCATCTTTCGGGTCCCATCATGTGCGCTACAGGTGCACCTCATCTCAGAGAGAACGAGGCGCCCCGGGGTTGCGGGTGAGTATTCAAAAACTCACCATCACCCCTTAGGCGGCCCCTCGACCGCCTTTACTTTCATTTCGCCTTTAGGTTTGGAAGCCCAATGACTTGCGCACATGTTAGACTCCTTGGTCCGTGTTTCAAGACGGGTCGGTCGAGTGACAGAAGCAAGAGCGCCGCTGACCAGGACTGAGGCCGACCATACTCTCATTACGAGAGGCTGGATCCCATGCAGGGAGGCCCCGCCCAGTATTGCTACCGTCGGGTCACGACCGAAAGACACCGCATAGACTTTGGCTCAGGGCAACACCACAGAGTTACTCGCCGACGGGCTCTGGCGCATCCCAACGAGTCGCGACGTCCTACTAAGGGAGAAGAGCAGTCCCAGTACACGGCGTCGTTTCGTCGCCTGCAGTGACGAGTGTTTGACGACTCGCCACCCGGAACTCCACTACCAGTACTGGTACCTGAATCTCCCTATTCGGATATCCTGTTCTCGTCCGTTTCCACCAGTTAGGTTTCACGTACTCTTGAACTCTCTCTTCAAAGTTCTTTTCACCTTTCCCTTACGGTACTTGTGTGCTATCGGTCTCGTGGTCATATTTAGCCTTAGATGGAGTTTACCACCCACTTAGGTCTGCATTTTCAAGCAAACCGACTCTGAGGAGAGGCCCACGTGACAAGGCCTAGATGCTCTACGGGCATGTCACCCTCTGTGTGACCCCGTTCAAGGTAGACTTGAGCGAGCAGGCGCAAGATTCACGTAATGGGCCCTCCTTAACGCTACATTTCCGCACACCGACAGGACTCGCCTGCCGGGGGGATTCAGCGCTGGGCTCCTCCCTGTTCACTCGCCGTTACTAAGGGAATCCTTGTTAGTTTCTTTTCCTCCCCATATTGATATGCTTAAATCATGGGGGTAATCTCACCCGAACTGAGGCTGTGAACATAAGACAACAGTGTGTATCGGGCCTCGCCGTACTCACTCCGCCACTCCTTAGCCCATGAAGCGCAGAAAAAAAAAGCATGATCATGTCACCCTCAATGCGACACTAGCTCTTTCTGCTAGGGTTTGTCGGAGAACAGAGTTTTCTGACATCAGCCAATTTAAGAGCACTACGACACGAGGCCGCAGAAAACTCCAACGCGCTGACGAACAGCAGTCTGGAATACACTGGTACTAGTCTTGTTTGTGCTCGGCCGAACCCTAGGCCGAATTCGCACGACGTTCCCATGATACGGTCGTCGACCGGTTCAAGTTTGTCTGTCACCCTCGCCTTACTAGGGAGGGGACTCACAGCCCTCAGCCGGGTGTGGGTTGCCCGAAAGCATCCCGCCATTTGCGTTCAAAATGTCGATGCTCATGTGTCCTGCAGTTCACATGACGACACACAGTTTGCTGTGTCTTTCATCGACCCACGAGCCGAGGGATCCACCTAACTGGTTTGTGCTTTACGTTTGACGTAAGCTACTGGGAGACGTTCGCAAAAGCTCGCAAGAGCATTGACTACTAGCCACCGTTCGCCTAAACATCTCACTTTTTAGGGGGGACTTCCGAGTAGTTTTTTTCTGTTTTTGAGATTCACGACAGTGAACTCGAAGTCCCGGTGAGAGGCGGGGACGGACACGTACTCGGTCTGAAAGTACTAACTCAGGTTATCCCTCCCAGAAGAGGGAGTGGAAGTTCAGAGCTTTTCCGACTGACCTGCGAGCGTACGGGGTCCGCCACCGTCTTTATTTTTTTCGAGAGCACGCCAGCGCCATGCCTACAGGTGCATCTCTTAACTCTCCGGGACCTCAGTAACAACGACCCTTCCTCGCCGGTCCAGACGGGTTGCGAGCCCGTCTTTTGGAGTAGACCGTCGAGTATGGACCGTGGTGAGCGGCGCAGAAAAAAAAACTGACTTTAGACCATTCCGCCGACGCGAGCCCGGAACAGAAGACACGAAGCACGCGAGCCGAACCCTAGACTCGCACTGTGCATCGGCTACTGACTTTCGTCGCGCGGCGTTCTGAGTGCAGGAAACCCTGACTGCAACACAGACGGTACCGCTTTTCATCCGAGCGCACGGTGCCTGCCGAAGCAGAGGGCAGAGTAGCAGTCTCCAAGCCCAAAACACACGGACGCATGCGAATCTTTTTTTTTACCGGCGTTCGGGGCACCACCCCCTAGGCCGTAATGCGTCTGAGAGTATCCCTCGGACTTTCCTTTTTTTTTTTTCGTGTGTG
>CM049605.1:7500-40711 GCA_026979955.1 Megalurothrips usitatus
TAACGGCCCGAAGGCCGAAGCATAGCACCAGGGGACCACAGGGTCTGACACGCGTAGTGCCAACTGTTCCCTTGCGTGTGATACGTTAAGATCGGCCTTACCGCACTCTCTTTCGAGTGACGGCGTGATGTCTTTGTCGACCTGCGTGTGTGTGGTTCTGCCCTCTGTGTCCCGACACGAATGTCGCGTTGGAGACCGTTAGCGAGACGGCCCCTGACCAGACGGTAGACAGAAAAAAAACGTGACACGCCTGGCTGAACCCTTGGCCATATATGGCATGTCACTGCCACACACACATTTCGGTCACTACTCGTACTGTAAGGGGGTGCCTGGCTGCGAGCCCATCTCAGGTGACTGAGACTGCATGGGACGGATAGCTAAACCGTCGCGGACACACACCCTACTGAGTAGGACCTTTTCCCTCGTGTTTCCGAACGTACACGTCACTCTGCTTTTGTTGGAGTTCTGTCTCTACCAGCGTCTCCTCGCAAAAGATAATGTAACGTAAGGCCACACGAGAACTTTTTGGTCCGGCCATGAGAGGGAGGGTTACTTGCTGTGCGCCAGCGTTGGCCCTCCCAGGCCAATTACCACGTCAGAGACGCAGGCTTTACTCTAAAGTACTGGTGCGAGCACCAGGTCAGAGAACGACGGACGGAACCTTGCCCACCGCGTGCACGGCCACCGGAGGCAGCCACGCACAATCCCCTAGCTTTGCATCGGCGCGAGCCTCAGCGGTGCTTCTCGGGGTAGTGAACTAGCTTTTCATTTCTAGCTTCTTTTTGACTTTTACGTGAGCGAGCATCGGATCTCTGAGACTTTTGTGTGGGGTGAGGGGGACCCCACACGGGGACTCATCGTTCCGATACGTAATGCGTCAGCGCCAACTAAGGCACGCCTCTCATTGGCCGTATCGGTCATTCGACAGAAGCAGAAAAAAAGCAAGCTTTCGCAGTGAGTGACGACGAACCCTAGTCGTCAACAAACCGCTGCCCGTGAGGGCGGCCTGACCGTTTTTTGAAAATGCGTGCACGTTAACCCTAGCGTGCGCCGCACGGTCATGAGTGAGGGAGCTTCCGCCGTTTCCGTTCGTTATGAAGCAGATCAGAGGCGTATAGCCCCCATCACTCACCGATGGTATCCACCGGTATTGCCAACCTGGACGTAGTCCATTAAATAACCGTTTGGCAGAGTTTGCCTCCGGAATCGTTCAACATCTCGATCCCTCTCCGAAGAGTGAGATTTTTTGAGACGTGTTCTAGAGGTCTCCTCTGGAGACCCCCTTTTCGCTAAAATAACATTGCTCTGGAACACTTTCGACGTGAGTCAAAATTGCGATCCACGCGTACGTCAAGTACGCGGCATGTTATTCGTGTCATAGAAATCACACAACGGTGATCGTGACACTCTGCTGTGGCGGCGAACCCTAACCGCAACACAGCCGGTTCGTACAGCAGCGTGAACCCTTGCGCCGCTGCACGTGATGATGCACAACGCCCCCTCTAGCCTGCCCGTCTCGTCTTTGAAGTGTATTCGCAGACGGCCGTCGGCCTTTTTCGAGGCGGCGTTCGTAGGAGACAACGCTGGCGCGCAGTCTCCACCCATCATCCTGGACCAGTAGTCCATTAATATACCGTTTGGCAGAGTTTGCCTCCGGAATCGTTCAACATCTCAATCTCTCTCCGAAGAGTGAGATTTTTTGAGACGTCGTCGTGAGGTCTCCTCTGGAGACCCCTTTTTCGCTAAAATAAGTTTTCTCTGCAGCAACCTCGGTGCGCGACAAACATGTTGCCTCGTGCGTACCACAGTACGTGCCGTGAGAAAAGGTGCTTCTCCCGAGAGAGAGGCACGCACTTACTTTGCGAGAGCAGTGGCGGTTGAACCCTAGCCGCCACAGCTGCGTGCAGTCTATCACGTGCAGCGCGTGAACCCTAGCGCTGCTGCACGAGAAGACCGACGACCGTACACCCCCGATCCCGGCCGCCTGTCTCGTGTGGTTCGCTAACGCGACCGTCCGAGAGCTCTGGCGCGAGGAACGGGGCCGGGAGGGCCCGCGCGTGTGCGTGGTACCCCCCTAACGGTCGTCCTGGGTGAGCCCATTAAGGTACCGTTTGGCAGAGTTTGCCTCCGGAATCGTCTGATGCGACAAACTCACTGAGCGAGCAGAGATTTTACGAGGCATGCCCGCGAGGTCTCCGCTGGAGACCCCTTTTTCGCTAAAATAAGTTTCGCCTCAACAGTTCCCCTCGTCAGAGGAACTGAGGTTGCTCACGTACCCTAAGTACGAGACGCGGCAGTCTTATGGTCTGCGTGCCAAGTACGTGGTTGTGAGCGCTCACCAGTCACCGTCGGCCGTCACCGAAGGGGTCCAGGAGCGAGCCGTTAACTCAAGACGCTAGGCGCGATGAGCGACGACTTTTTTCGGCCGCCGTACCAGTCGTCTCTGCGTACTCTTAGAGAGCACGCGAGCGCGTTCCGGGTCGGCTTTTTTTGACCGTCGTCAAAAACCGAGCCCCGCGTTCTCCTCTGGAGCACGCGGGCAAGAGTACGCGCGCCGCTGGCGGCACCTCTTTTTTTGGCCGACGCGCCCGACTCCCGTATCCGCGTACTCTAGACGAGCACGCACGAGAGTCAACGTGCGTCTTTTTTTGGCCGGCGGGCTTGGCATCGATTCTACGTACTTCGGAGAAGCACGCGAACGTCCGCCGAGTCGCCTTTTTTTGACCGTCGTCAAAGGCCAAGCCCTGCGTTCTCCTCTGGAGCACGCGGGCGAGAGAACGCGCGCCGCTGGCGGCATCTCTTTTTTTGGCCGACGCGCCCGACTCCCGTATCCGCGTACTCTAGACGAGCACGCACGAGAGTCAACGTGCGTCTTTTTTTGGCCGGCGGACTTGGCATCGATTCTACGTACTTCGGAGAAGCACGCGAACGTCCGCCGAGTCGCCTTTTTTTGACCGTCGTCAAAGGCCAAGCCCTGCGTTCTCCTCTGGAGCACGCGGGCGAGAGAACGCGCGCCGCTGGCGGCATCTCTTTTTTTGGCCGACGCGCCCGACTCCCGTATCCGCGTACTCTAGACGAGCACGCACGAGAGTCAACGTGCGTCTTTTTTTGGCCGGCGGACTTGGCATCGATTCTACGTACTTCGGAGAAGCACGCGAACGTCCGCCGAGTCGCCTTTTTTTTGACCGTCGTCAAAGGCCAAGCCCTGCGTTCTCCTCTGGAGCACGCGGGCGAGAGTACGCGCGCCGCTGGCGGCATCTCTTTTTTTGGCCGACGCGCCCGACTCCCGTATCCGCGTACTCTAGACGAGCACGCACGAGAGTCAACGTGCGTCTTTTTTTGGCCGGCGGACTTGGCATCGATTCTACGTACTTCGGAGAAGCACGCGAACGTCGGCCGAGTCGCCTTTTTTTTGACCGTCGTCAAAGGCCAAGCCCTGCGTTCTCCTCTGGAGCACGCGGGCGAGAGTACGCGCGCCGCTGGCGGCATCTCTTTTTTTGGCCGACGCGCCCGACTCCCGTATCCGCGTACTCTGGACGAGCACGCACGAGAGTCAACGTGCGTCTTTTTTTGGAGCACGCGGGCGAGAGTACGCGCGCCGCTGGCGGCATCTCTTTTTTTGGCCGACGCGCCCGACTCCCGTATCCGCGTACTCTGGACGAGCACGCACGAGAGTCAACGTGCGTCTTTTTTTGGCCGGCGGACTTGGCATCGATTCTGCGTACTTCAAAGGCCAAGCCCTGCGTTCTCCTCTGGAGAGACGCGCGCCGCTGGCGGCGATCTCTTTTGGACGAGCACGCACGAGAGTTTGCCGGCGGACTTGGCATCGATTCTGCGTACTTCGGAGAAGCACGCGAACGTCCGCCGAGTCGCCTTTTTTTGACCGTCGTCAAAGGCCAAGCCCCGCGTTCTCCTCTGGAGTACGCGGGCAAGAGTACGCGCGCCGCCGGCCGCATCTCTTTTTTCGGCCGTCGCCGGTGAGCCAAGCCTTCCGAGTCCGTGGAAGGAGAGAACGCGCGCCTCTGGCGGCATCTCTTTTTTCGGCCGTCGCCGATGGGCTCGCCCCCGAGTCCGCGGGGGAGAGAACGCACGCCTCTGGCGGGCTCTCTTTTTTCGGCCGTCGCCGACGGGGTCCTTCCGACGCCACGCAAAAACCCAAGATTTTCGCTTAAAATGCGTCGGAGAGGTCCGGCTACGGGTTCCCCGTGACCGGAGGGACCACTGGGAGTAATTAAGACCAAGTCGAAATTTTGCCCCAGAGGCGACCCTACCCCCTATAGTACCGTTTGGCAGAGTTTGCCTCCGGAATCGTTAGGTACGCGCGTCGGAGTACGCGGCTTCTCATTTTTTGACTGGGGCTCGACCGGCGTCGTCTGGGGACGTGCTTTTCGCTAAAAAATGTTTCGTCTCGCGACCGGTCAAAAAAAGTCAACATTTCACGTACTTTTTTTATTCTTCCCTTCGACTCCCCAACCCCCGGGGGGCCCACCCCCTCGACCTGGGGGTGCCCCGGACCCCCCTTCCAGGTTAGGTTAGGCCCACCCCGATTACTCATCTCGAGCGTCGCATCAGGGGAGACCGAGAGTAACACCTCCGATCGGTCCGGGACCCACGGAGTACTCCAGGGCGCACCTAAGGGGATGTCCTAAACTACTCATAAGGTTAGGTTAGCCCCGTTCAATATTTTTAACGCTCCATTTTGCCCCTCGAACGACTCGTATTCGGACCGCTGCGCGTCTCCCCGTCGGTCGTGCTATATGCCCCTGTAGTATCGGAGTGACCCATACCACACTCACACTTCAGGTTAGGTGAGGCCCGTTCGAAAAATATTGAACACGGGTACCCGCGTTATATGGGGTACCCGTCGCGTGCAGACGATGTCGAGGCCCACTCAGGGTGCCGTACAGCATCCCCCCGTGTCATCTAAGTGTCCGTCGACCCCACCACAAGGGGTGTTAGGTTAGCACCGTTAAAAATACCTTTAACGTCGGTACAGGCGTTAAATGAGGTACCACCTCGTCCCGTCGCTACAGCGGCCGACTCCCGGTGTTTCGCTGTTACGCTCTCATGCTCCCGTGCTACTGATGCGCACGGCCTGTCCGTCGTACCTCAGGTTAGGTCAGCACCGTTCAAAATACCCTTAACGCCGGTACCCGCGCCCAATAAGGTACTGCCGCGTCCCCGCGCAGCCTCTCTGCTCGAAACGCATGACAGCCAACTCAGAGCTTCTGGACGAATGCCTCGTCATCTAATTAGTGACGCGCATGAACGGATTAACGAGAAACCCATAGAATGAATGAATGAATGAATGAATGAATGAATGAATGAATGCATCAATCAATGGGGGAAAAAAATAGTGATGCCCGCGTCATGGGACACGAACACGAGCACTCCCACTTCTTAGACTAGGGCACTTAATATAAATTGAGCAATCCAAAAAAAAAAAAATTTGAAAAGAGAAGAAAAAATTCAAAAAAAAAAATTCGTGTTCGAGACTTGAACTTAAACTCGGAAACTTAAACTGACTTACTCGAAAATTACTCTACGTTAAACTACTTTGACTTAAAATTAACTTGCTTGAAAAAACAAGAAAAGGCGCGCGACCGGCAGTCGAGCCTCCAGAAACGTGACCCGCCTGTCCGGAACGCGACACCCGGCCCCTCTCTACACACGGCTTCCGCGCGCGTGCTGGTAGATTGACACTACTGGGCCTCTTCTTTCCCTTACCAGACTGGTAAAAGAAAGAAAGAGGGAGACGGTGTAGCGGGCACGGAAAAGTACTCCCAATTACGGACCTAAACCTCACGCACCTCCACCATGTCCCGTAGGGCGTTTCACTGTCGGTCTGTACCCTGCGAGGCTGGGTGTAGTCGTTGATAGAGGAAAGGGGGAAAAGACAAGAGGGTAGATTTACACTTTT
Source organism: Megalurothrips usitatus (assembly GCA_026979955.1). Classification (NCBI taxonomy): domain Eukaryota; kingdom Metazoa; phylum Arthropoda; class Insecta; order Thysanoptera; family Thripidae; genus Megalurothrips; species Megalurothrips usitatus. Next base: position 13,421 of record CM049605.1, read on the forward strand.
TGCCGTCCGAGTACTCACCGGTGCTGCCGCTTCGAGGGTGCACACACGTCTGCCGTCGTGTCTTCGGGCTGGCACAGGCGGGGCCTATGCCAGCCCGGGGGTGCTGAGTCCAGCACATCGCGGGTTCCTCTTTGCGTAGCGCGCTAGGCCCCGGCTCTCTCTCTCTCTCTTTCTCTCTCTCTCTCACACCGAGCCCGGGGCTTTCGCTCTCTCCCGTGACACGCACTGACACGAAAACTAATTCAAAACACAGTCCATGTAAATTACTATGTTTCTGGGAAGTCTACCATTTCAAATTCTCGAGTTTGACTGGCTCAAAAAGTGGAAAAAACGGGTGTTTGGACGCCTCTAGAGCAAAAACTAGACGGGCTAGGAGGGACATACGCATACCATTAGCATCAGCGTATTCAAAACTGTCGATTTATGAAAGAAAAAAAAGTAAGCTGGTACACCCTTAAAGGTGTGCAATTCCTCTCGTACTCTCGGAATCGTCACGCTTATTAGTCAAAAGTGGGGGTGGGAGGGGTGGGTAGGCTGACCACCTCCTCCCAAACAGCCAAGGTGGCAACGCCGCTGCAACACCGCTGATGTCGGTGTCACCGGCCAGCTCCGCCTTTTCGGACCAGAGTTTGGCTCAGTTTCGCTCTTCTTCCGGATTTTCGGCAACCACAAGTCGGCTCTTAAGAGGAAAGAGGACCACTGCTGTTTTCGGCCTCTGCGGGCCGATTTTGAGTCGTCTTCTGACGATCGCGACGGCTAAACCGTTCGAGATATCGACTTCAAATTTTGTGATGAAGTAGAAAAAGGTTCAATCTTAATGACGGCGTGTTCAAAAAAAATTATGAACCACTCAGACATACCTAAAACCGGCCTAGACTTTGCGCTACAATTGCTTTCTTCCCCGGTCTCGGAAAAATAATCCCCTATACCGTTCTGTAGTCTGTTCTTTGTTCTATTCAATGGTACTTGTCCGAGCTCTGTGCGTTGAACGGTCTGGCGTCAATCTTGATACCAGCGAACCTCTGCACAGCGCAATTTGAACATTTTTCGGGACTGTTCGGATGTTGGGGATAATATTGCAGCGACTTAGCTATGCGCCGCCCCCGCACTGCCTCCCCCGCCCCGCTGGCCCTACGCATGTGCTGCACGGTATAATAGGAGGGGACACCGACTCGTGCGGCGCGAGGTGCTCCCCGCCGGGTCGGTGCCCGGCCGTCCCATTGTATTGGCGGGCAATGCCGTCAGTCCAATTTTGAAATTTTTGAACGTTTTAACGGACATCTCTCGCTGTTGTGCCATATTATTGTACTCAAAGAGACGAACAAAACGGCGTTCGGCAGTAATTTCTAGCCCTCTCTGTTCAGATGTTAAGCGGAATTTCGGTACCGGCAAGATATGCGATATCATTTGACAGCGCACGAACGGAATGAGATACAACCACCTGACAAACGACATTCTGTTCGTTCGGAGACTGGCAGGAAAATGAACCATCTATCGACAATATCAGAACCGCCGTTAAAAATATGCCGTTTGTATAGTGATGCGCAGGGCAGCGCGTCTGCCACCGTGTCATTGTGTCCACCGCGGAGGTGGGGGCTTGGGCAGGGGGGCTCCCCGGCCGGGACCGCGGGGAGCGATCGGCGAGGAGCCCTTCGGGCTGGCGCGGCTCGACACGGCCCGGAGCCCTCAAAACTGCGACCCGGAAAAGCCGCGACAAGGGAATTTCGCGGCACGATTCTAAGGACACCGTCCGACGCATCGCAGAACGGAGGGCAGGGACGAGTAGAGGAAGAGTGCGCCGAGGGGATAACAGGCTCCGATTTTTTTAAATTTTTCCCCGAGATAGTCGCAATTCAAGGGTAAACTTGGACAGGTTTTCCGGAAAATCCAAAAAATTTCCACGCGCACCAACCTTACTCTAAGCAAGATTGGAGCCTCCTCTACTTGCTCACGAATTTTCAAAACGAACCGTCTAATACGGAAGGCGTACTGACGTTAGAAAGACATACGAAGTCACCTTTCGGAGCGCCGCTCAGAGGCCGCTGCGGCGAGCAACTCTGACAAGGGGGTGACACGAGGTGTAAATCCCCGATTTTGTTCAAACTTTGGTGATCAAAGGACCTTTGGTAGGTATGAGGATCCCTCACAAAAATTTTGGCGGAATCTACATTCTGCAAACCATTTAGGGCCTATTTATGCATACTTGGGCCGTTGCAGTATAATACGAAAGTCGTCAAAAAATTTCGGTAAAAACTTCTTTTACTCAATCTCCTTAAATTAGCGCTAGAGGCGAAAATTTCATCCGTTTCATCGTATCTCTAACCGTTTTAGAGTTAAGAGGCTCCTAAGGTGCAAAATTATATGCTGCACAAAGGCCGAAATAGACCCAAATTGTAAATGCACATCAGCAGAGTCAGATGTCGTCCGATTGAGCTGAAATTTTTTGCGGGGTGTTTATTCATGTATTGGCACCTAATATTGTCACGACCGACGCAACTTTCACACTTCTGATTTTGGACGGGCCACCCTGATGACACCGCTAGGCCCATTTTTGTCACCTTGAACCTCCAGAAAAGTATGAGAAATATAAATTCCGCCAAAATTTTTATTATGGATCTTCATACCTACCAAAGGTCCTTCGACCACCAAAGTTTGAACAAAATCGGGGATTTACACCTCGTGGCATCCCCTTGTGAGCACGAGGGCCGCGCGGGTCCGGGCCCGGGGTTGGGCCGGGGGATGCATGACTTTGTGCCGGGAAGAGACCGTGAAAAAATCTGTTACCCTCGGAACCGCGCCCCCGCTCTGCGGGCAGGGCAGCCTGCCTCGTCGGAGCTCTGCCGGGAGTCCGGGCCGTCACCGGCCGGCCGCTGCCGTGCCTCCGTCGTGCTAAACACCCGTTCTAGTGAAGCTAGAAACATCGTTCGAACGCCAAACCCAGCTGAAACAGGAGTGATAAGCCGTTTGGTGAAGTCTCTTTTGCCACCAAAGATGTAGTTTACAAGTTAGTAATCTTGATTGGGCCTTTAGAAAAGAGTCCCGTAAGGGTCTCCGCCTCCAGTCTGGTCCCTTTCTGTGTAAACAAAGAATCGTGTCGTTGGCCCGCCCAGCCCCCGCACACCGTCTCCCTCCTATAACTATATAAGCCAGTGACGGCGAGCCCCGACCGATGAGCTCTGATTTTTGCGTGTTTTCAAAGCGTTCTAGGAGAGAGTTTAGGGTCTCCAGGGCCGTTTGAACACGCCTAGCACCTGGCTAGACTAATTTACTGCGCTCCTAGAAAAAATGTCGGTTCTGCGACGCCTGGTTTTTGAGATTTTTGATCCCTAACAGCGGAGGAAACCACGACCGATTGGTGCGTTCCTTCAAAAGTATGCGACTTAGTTCAAATATCAAATCAAATAGTTAACTTATTTTTCAGTATGTTTAAATTTTACGGGTGAGCAATCGTACTTTTTTTATATCAGAAATCGATAGTTTTGAATGCGTTGATTCTAATGGTATGTGTCTGTCCCTCCTAGCCCGTCTAGTTTTTGCTCTAGAACCGTCCAAACATTCGTTTTTTCCACTTTTTGAGCCAGTCAAACTCGAGAATTTAAAATGGTATGGTGACGAGACCTTCCATAAACATAATACTGTACTTGGACTGTGTTTTGAAATAGTTTTCGTGTCAGTGCGATTTCCAGGAAGGCTCCTGGAATCAGTTGAAAGTGGACCGATATCAGAGAAGAATTTCAAGCGGAGGGTGGCGAAAGACCAAGTCGAAATTATATTCAAAACATAGCCTCATACTTCCTCTACAAGATGAGACCAATACCATATTTGTAAGTCAACTGCAATTTGAGCTTGACTGCGGGCCGGTTTTGAGTCGTCTTCTAACGATCGGCACAGACAAACCGTTCAAGGTATCGACTTCAAAATTCGTGAGGGAGTAGATGAAGGTCCAATCTTAATATCGGTGTGCTCAAATAATTTTTTTAATCACCCTTACATACTTAAAAACGGCCTAGACTTTGCGCAACAACTGCTCCGTTCTCCAGCCACGGAAAAATAATCCCCTATATCGTTCTGTAGTCTCTTCTTTCTTCTATCTATTGGTACTTGTCCGAGCACTGTGCTTCGAACGGTATGTCGTCAATCTTGATACCAGCGAACCTCTGCACAGCGCAATTTGAACGCTTTAGGTAGAGCTCCCTGGTAACATTTGGAATACAGTATACCAAGCCCTCGGCCGACCCTCCCCCACACCATATCCTTCACAAGCCAGCCGTGCCTCTTTTGTCTCGCCTCGCCCCCTACGCATGCAGACCGGGCCAGGTCGGGTCGGGATCCCACTGGGCACAAAAAAAGGACGACTCCTAGGACTCGGCAGAGTACCGAGAGGTACCTGTCCACTGGGGTGCTGCCCTGGGTGTACTCCGCGGCATCTGACCGGTCCTACTAGACGAGGAGCGAATGTTCACGTCCATACACGAACAGGACACAAGTATAAGAAGAAATGACTTCGCGGAGATACGCGAACAGTTCGAAAAGTTTCGCAAGGATGGCAACTGGTAGGCTGGTCTCGAGCAGTAGTCTGTTCCACCGCAGGCAGACCGGAACCAGCAAGGCGTCCGACAGACAGCGGCGTGTGACTCACGGCCCCCGTTCGGCATGCAGTGCTCGGTGGTTCTGTTGAGGTACAGAGCAGTACTGTGTGGGAAACAGTTGCGTTTGCTTTTAAGTCGTGAGGCCATGTTCGCTCTGAACGGCTGAGGACGCTGAGCCCCCTCAGTAGGCACTTCCGACACTTGAGTCTGGAAGCAGAACACGGGCGGCGTTTGTCAGTCCGCCTGCGAGTTGTCACGCCGCCGCCCTGGAAGCTCCACTCAAGTGCGGCCGATTTGGTCCTGTTTTTCCCCAAGACTGGCTTTTAGCGTGATGAGTGGATCAATATCAGGGAAATCGAGAATATTTTCTGCGGCCAACGTGCGGCCACGGAGAAGTCATGTCAATGAGTTCAGCAGTAGAGAGCGAGACTGACGGCGTCTGTCTTTGTTGCACACCTCCCACAGTGGGTCTTAAGGAGCACTCCCTCACACCCCCGCTCGGCTGCCAGGGCCCGCCGTAGGGCTGTGCGGTGATTCGGTTAACCGGTGATATTTTCGGTGATCTCATTCGCCGAATCACCGAACAGCGTTTTTAAAATCACCGGTTAACCGAATTTCAAAATCACTGGTTTCTTTTCAATCACCGTTTTTTTTTCAGTCAAAGGTTTTTTTTCGATCACCGGTGTTAATATGATTATACTGGTTTTATTTAGATCTCCTGTTTTACCAGCTCATCGGTTCTATTTCAATCACTGGTTTTCTGTTCCGGTGTGGCTGACGGACGGAAAGCTTAGCTCGTACAGTCGACCCTTGATTTTTGTCCCGGTTTTGTCCCCTGATTTTTGTGACACAGTCATCCCCACCACCTCGTCCCCGGGCCGGGCTGGGAAGCGCGGGCTGGGCCGGGACCCGGCGCGGCCGGACCCTCCGGGCCGGCCCACAGTGGTCTGAGGGAGGCCTAAACGCGATCAAAACTAATAACTCCGCCAATTTTCGTCTGTTTTCTATGAAATTTCTTGAACAGTGCCCTGAAGAAACGGTCTTTGGATCCTAAGTTGCAGTAGGCAATACGAGTATGCAATCAGTAGGCAATGTGCTGTACAGTTGCAAATTTCCATTTGGTATGACTGAAAGGATGTTCTTGTTTTGCTAGAGCGCGATAGGCAATATGGGTAGGCAATTAGTAGGCAATGTGCCGTAAATTTGCGAGTTCCCATTCGATTGCGATGAAAATAATTTTTGAGTGACCAGAAGGAATGTTATTGTTGCGCACAAGCGCGGTAGACAATATTGGTAGGCAATCAGTAGGCAATGTGTTGAAAAGTCGCGAGTCTCCATTCAATTTCACTAGAAATAATTTTGGAAACATTTTTTGTGTACCTAAAGCGCGGTAGGCAATGTGGTCAGTCAATCAGTAGGCAATGTGTTGTCATGTCAGTTTCCGTTTCACTTTGATGAAAATAAATTTGGGTGCCATGGACGAACGCTCTTTGGATCCTAAATCTCAACGGGCAATATGAGTAGGCAATGTGTTTTAAGGGTGTACCGGCTTACTTTTTTTTATTTCATAAATCGACAGTTTTGAATACGCTGATTCTAATGGTATGTGTCTGTCCCTCCCAGCCCGTCTAGTTTTTGCTCTAGAGGCGTCCAAACATCCGTTTTTTCCACTTTTTGAGCCAGTCAAACTCGAGAATTTGAAATGGTATCATGACGAGACTTCCCAGAAACATAGTACTTTACTTGGACTGTGTTTTGAAATATTTTTCGTGTCAGTGCGATTTCCAGGAAGGCTCCTGGAATCATTTGAAAGTCGGCCGATATTACAGAAGGTTTTCAAGTGGAAGGCAGCGAAAGACCAAGTCGAAATTATATTCAAAACATAGCCTCATTCTTCCTCTACAAGATGAGACCAATACCATATTTGTGAGTCGACTTCAATTCGAGTTTGACTGGCTCAAATGCAGGCCTTTTCCGAATTCCAGGCATGAGTAGAGAGAGACAGGCTACACCTTCTCTCTCGCACGTGGCGGGGTGAGGAGGTGCGTGGTGCGGGGGAGCCGTCCTTCCCCCTCCTCCCACCGCTGTGACAATGCGCGACGTCTGCCGGAGCACCGGAGCCCGCTAAACATAACAATAGACGGATTCGACGCGCCCCGTCCTTTTAAACCTGACGGCGAACCAAATCTTGACTGCCAAATTTTTAACACTTGCAAGTCACACCATCATTTTCGCCGCCTCGTGGCAGTGTGATTTCGTTTGTGAATCGTGATCGTGCGAGGTTTTAGAGCCGATTTCTGGTTGCCAAAAATCCGAAAGAAGAGCGAAACTGAGCCAAACTCTGGCCCGGAAAGCCGGAGCTGGACGGTGACACCGACTTCGGCGGTGTTGCAGCGGCGCTGCCACCTTGGCTGTTGGGGGGGAGGTGGTCAGCCTACCCACCCCTCCCACCCCCACTTTTCACTAATAAGCGTGACGATTCCGAGAGTACGAGAGGACCTGCACACCCTTAAAGCTGCGTGTTTCCGTTCGATTTTCATGAAAATAATTTTTGGGGCGTTCCAGTGTTATGTGATTCTGGAGTGCGGTAGGTAGTGTTTCGGAGATATTTTGCAGAAAATTACACATAATAGCTCACAGGTTAGGTTAGGCTAGATAAGGTTAAGCGACAAAAGCGCGCTGTCATTGTGTTAGTAAACAACACCCGAGACACCGATGGCAAAATTCCGCGTGCGAAACCGATCGCCGAGGAGCGGCCAGTCGGTATAAGTGCTCTTTCCAGCTCTGTTTGGAGACCTTCCAGAAGCCGTAGCGCAGTATTCTATAGTTTTCGCGCGCTGAACTTCTGTTTCCAGATATAGTACACAGTAAGGTACTCGAAGAAAGTCAGAGGAGTATTAAATGACATTAAATACATAGACATTCTGTCCAAAAACCAAGAAAAAAAATTATTTTATGAATTGCCTGCCACTATCGGAATCATTTATGATAGATCTGTCCCGGGGAACCGCAAAATATTTTTTTCCAATGCTGTGACATGCAAGGGTCAGGGAAAACACCTACCCACCTTTCCAATGTAACTCATTTGCCTCTAAAAAAGTATTCTTTGCAGACCGGAAAAACCTGCCAAGATTAAGTCTACTTTTCGTGTTTGCGGTGCATTCCATCAAAACTTACGAGAGGGGGGACTAAAATTTGGTCAATTCCACGTCCCCTAGACAGTTTAGAATGAAAATGAGACCAGAAGAGAAGGTTTTAACAGGTTCGGTTGGGGTGGGTTTTGAGCACGAAATAGAGCCTCTCAGACCACTGTGCGGCCCGGCGCGCGGATTAAGGGGGAGCTTAATCCGCCCGGCCAGGGGGGTATTTTAAAGTCCGATTTCTGCTCAAAACTTTGACGGCCTGTTTAGTTGAACGTGAAGAGAACTAAAAAACAAGTCGATTAAAAAAAACGGCATATCAAAATTTTAATTATGACCTGAGTTATTGTTAAATGTAACTTTTGTTAGAAAGGTGATCAAATTCGAACGTCTTTGACAAGCAAACTTTTGCTTATTTTGTGCTCTCTGATATCGCCACGTCATAAAATATTAGCCCGTGAAACTTAAAGCCGATCCGACGTCATGAAGTGCGTAAAGTTGATTTTTGTCCGCCGCTGGCGTGACAGCACTGCCAGCGGAGGACAAAACCAATTGTTACAATATATAACATAATATATAATAATATATAATTATAATAATAATTATATAATAATATATAATATATATAATATGTATTTGTGTTTGGTACCGTTTCAATCGCCATCATGCAAGGACGTCAAATTCCAAATCCATATTTTTCCTAGTCACAACCCGGGTGAAAAGAACATCCATATATGACCCCATATATGGTATCCATACATGAATCCATGTATGGATGTATACGATTCATATACAAATGCATATATGGATCATATACGGACATGTATATGGATTGCATACAACTGGTATATGAATTGTGTACAAATCGTATATGGATTGTATGTGTCCCGTATGGGCCCCAGCACGGCGTGCGTTCACTCGTACGTTGTTCTGTGTATGTGTAGGACTCATTTGTGGACAGCAATGGCCAAAATATCCCCATTCGTCTACGAAAGCCACCGTCGGCACCCCTAAAGGCTGACCGGACCAAAGGCGCCCAGCACGTGTGCAGACTGTGTTGCCTACCCAGTAGGCGCCTGCACCCAAAATCGCATCGTCCTCTCATCAGTGTGATCGATACATACAGAAAACCAGTTATTTCAAGTTTAGAACAAAACAACTTTTAATACACATTATATTAACAAAACGTGATAAAACAACATGCAATTTCGAGTAAAATTACATTTAAAAAAACAGGAATGAACTGTTATGAACTAAGACTAATATTGTACGATCATTGCAACACTAAGATGATTTGGTATACAAGAAAACACAAAAATGAATAAAAGGTAGTGAATTGAGAATAAAATTCACCTCACAAAACACAAAAATGAATAAAATGTAATGTAATGAATTATGAATTACATTGTAATACACAGTAAGAAAATTCAGTATACAAAGGTGAATGAAGGGTAGTGAATTAAAAAGAAAATTCAGGACACAAAAGAACACAAAAATTATTAAAATGTAATGAATTACATTGGAACACGAAGACAATTCAGTACTCCACAGGGCAAGAAACTAAAATTAATCCTTTAACTTTCCAGCCTTTACTTGTGTCTTGATCTCATTCAGATACAGCGTGCGTCAGCTTACTGAACTTAGTTTTACTCCAGCCACACTTTTTGGCACAGGCGTTAGCATAATCTAAGGAACCGAAAAAAAAATGATGGTGACAATTTTAAACACTGTAAAAAATATACGCTAAAACTGATTTTAAAACAATTATATATACCAACAATGGCATTTTTTTATATAACATCATTTATTCAGGTTGGTAAACAGTACAGTATTGATAACAAGATATTAATTAATTAACAATTACATATCACAGAAGGAAGATTGTGCCCGTGGCACAGGGGGGGGGGTTACATTTGATCCAGGGACATCAGTAGGAGGCCGTCGCGCAAGGGCTGTGGGGTGCCCTGGTCCGCGAGCAGGGCGTTCTTCTTCGCCGTCATGTGCGCCCCGTACCGCTGCGGGTGCTGGCCCGGTGCGCCAAGAAGGTAGGCAACTGTGTGGCCTGTAGCCCACACGGCGGCCGCGTGTCGCGCCTCGTCGCGGCCCTTAAAGTCCGGCCGTGTCAGCAGCCCCGGGACGGCCTGTCGCCCGACCAGCCTGGACAGGGTGGGCTGCAGCAGGGCCCAGACCTGCGCCGCGCCGGTGCACTCCGCCAAGCGGTGCTCCAGGGTGTCGGGCACGCCGCACAGCCTGCACTCGCCCCGCCCGTCGTCCTTCCCTATGCGGTGCAGCCGCACCTTGGTGGCCACCAAGTCGTGCACCGCCACGTACCACATGTCCTGCACGTCCACGGGCAGCACGGGGCTCCGCACGTTGGCCCACACCTGCGGCCACTCCGTGTGCGGGTTGGCGGCCACCACCCGCGGCGCCTGCGTGGTGACTTCGGTGTTGGCCTGCAGGGCCCGGTAGACGCTCAGGCGGCTCGCCTGGACGTCGGCGGCCTCGTCCGGCAGCCCGCCGTAGGCGCCCACCTCGCTGTACGACCTGTAGTGGGGACCAGGTGCAGGAGGCTGTGCCACCGGCCGACCAGTAGTGCTACGCACTTGGCCCCGACGTTGGTCAGCCCGAGGCCTCCCTGGAGTTGCCCTCGGGTGATGGTCTCAATGGGGGCCCGGAACAGCCATCCCCTCCACACGAACCTGGCGACGTCCCTGTTTACCTCGTTGACGGCCTTCGTGGGGAGGGGTAGCACCTGCGCCACATGCCAGAGCCTGGACAGGGCGTAAACAGAGGCAAACCCCACCCGTTGTGTCACGGTCAGCGCGCGCCCGGAGTTGCCCACCAGGGCGCCGCGTGCTGCCTGCACCGTGCTCGGCCAGTTCAGCATGACGGACTTGGAGACCGTGCTGGCGAACCTGATCCCCAGCACGGTGATGTTGTCCTTGTAGGCCCAGCCGATGGACTCGGTAGTGTCCCACCTCCCGAGCGCCAACGTCGCGGACTTCTGGCGGTTGACTTGTAGCCCCGACGCCGCGCCGAAGTCCTCCAGGATGGAGTCAACCAGGGCGGCCTCACTCGAACTCCTTAACAGCGCGTACACGTCGTCCGCGTACCCGGACACCGCCAGGCGCCTGCCATCCTGTATAACCCCCTGCAGCGCCCTGTCCAACATAAAGACCAGCGGGGCGGCGCCCACAGCAAAATAAAGCGCACTCACAGGCGTTAGCATAATCTAAGGAACCGAAAAAAAAATGATGGTGACAATTTTAAACACTGTAAAAAATATACGCTAAAACTGATTTTAAAACAATTGTTACATACCAACAATGGCATGAATGGCCTTTGGGTGCAGCGGATCTACAGGCTTCTTGTCTCCTATCCTGTAGGGCTGACCAGAAAGTGTCACATTCAACAATTCTGACGGCTTGAAAACACCAACAAAGACACGTCTCACGAAGTGCGACACAGATGCATATCTTTTCAGAGCGTCGAACAACGTCCTCTTGTCAACCCACACACCATCATGAAGAATCACCATGTCCTGAGGACAGAAAAACAAGGAGAAAGGTTTTGATAAAAGAAGAGACCCGTTCTTTGCCACATTTTTAAATTGGGGGTGTGATGCCTATACATCACACATGTATGGGCACATTATTACTACCAATCACGAACCACGTGTCTAAATGGACAAATGGCATAGGAACTTCAAATTTTTATAAAATAAAATTGTTCATGCTTTGCATATTTACTGAAGTAAAAATACAACACAGTCTAAGCAGCAAAGTGAACTAGCGTGAACATCAGTGACAAAATTAGTGACAGGACTAATACTAAGCTACTAGTAACAGCTAAAGCACCTGGCTGCTTATGAGTGACATGAATTTACTGTTGCAATTTAAGTGTTAGTACAAGTGAAATTACCGATCCTTGTCCCCTCAGTTGGTATTCCAGCTCTGGGCTGTCATCAAGGACGGAGAAACCCTTAGATTCACCACCTGTAAAAACAATAGTTTTTAAATTTTACTTTTCTGTGCATTTAAAAGAATAGTGTCACCCAACCAAATAGCCATTAAAAAATGACTCAGTAAATGGTATTATAACAATAAGTATGGGACCCATAACACAAATCCTAAGCCAGCCTTTACAAAGGGCTTACCATAAGAATTAGAAACCTTTGAGCCTTCTTGCTTCTCGTCCAGCTCATCAAACATGTCCTTCTCTGACTCTCCCTCCTTCATAGAATACTCTTGAAGAAACAGATCTAGAACAAAGGAGGGGGAAGCTATAATGTCTAAAGAATTTAGTCTCCAGTGGACAGATATGTATGACAACAGAATTGCTGACAGGACTAAATCAGATTAACTGAGTAATACTGAATGCTCAAAAATATGGCAGACATGGCTCATGATTTGTTGAAAAGAATAGGATCATTCTTGATAATCTTTAATTAATCTCAGTCCACTTTCAATGAGTTTCCTAGATGCAAATTTGCCTCTCAGAATACGCATGTTGTTTCATGCAGTTTGAAGTATGATTTACCTAAGCCATGGTCGTCTTACAAGAAGAAACAAGGAACAAAGTAATTCAAAAACACTGCAGGGTACGTAATAATGAATGAGGCATCACACATTCTAATAAAAGCATTCGAGCAAAAACTAATTTTGAAAATTACATAAAGTTACCCCTATTCAGTTGAGTATGCATTAAAATAAATTACTTTCACATGTAATGAATTTCTAGAAAGACATGCACTTAAAAACGTGTCCAGAAGTTAGGTGAAGTGAGGTGAGAAGGGAGCACTCTCGAGAGAAGAAATATTTTACGGGCAGAAGCATGTATGAGAAGAAAACTAAACAAAAATTACCTTTGTCTTCATCAATCTCAAAAGGATGTGGTGTGGGTGGACGTGATATGGATGAAGGTGGCGTAGATGGAGGTCGTGCAAAGGGCTGGTTATCTGAATTTCAAGAAAAGGGTCATAAAAATTCAACCATTACCGTTAATGAGATGATCATTTCAAACACACACAAACTTTAAACACAGACCAGATAAGTCATAGGCGAACTGTAATTTCATTTCCAGCATCTTGATTCTCTCTTTAAGAGCATCCTTGTTTGGACTGCTGGTCTTCGGCTTTGGCACGATGGGGCAAATGGCAGATACCCTTGCTTCCTTCCTCTGTGAATGTCAATGGTAACTCAATGAAAAATAGAAATTAAAAGGTAAATTGAATTTCATTATCTGCATACCATTAAAGAATTCTTGGTAACCTGGGCTGGAATGTAAGTCAGAATCATTGGCAGTGTCATAGTCGGGATCAACTTTGGTCTCTGCCTTATCATCCTCCTTCTGCCGAAGAAGAGAATCCATCAAAGAAGCATTCGCCACTTGGACGGCCAGCGCTTTGTTGAGCTCTAGGATCCTTTTACGCTTTGACTCCTCCTGAAGAAGCCGGATAGAGGGAAAAAATTAAAACCTTTACTACAACAGAGGGAAGTCAGCGATTGAAGATAATGTAATTTAAAATAACTCCACTAATTTCAGCAGCAGTCTGGACTGCACTCAACAAGCTGAGACTTAAGAATAAGAATAAATCTAGTATTTCATTCCCCAAAAATGAATATAAACTAACACCAGTGAGTGTTTTTTTTTTGCCAGAAGATTGGAAAGATGGAAAGCACCAGCACACTGAATCTTGTCACTTGGTTTCTCGTCCTCCAAAGCTCAGAGTCGGTTAGGTTCTCTAGGCACCGGTCTGAAGTGACCCTAACCTCACGAAACTCGTCCGCAGGCAAACGGAATTTATTTAGCACCGCATTTTCAAAGCCAATTCAAACATTTAGACGGGCAAAGCAATCAAAAAGCTTGCAACCCACAATCTGCTTAAAAAACTTACTGGATATGGCGATAACCTTTCCTTGGTAAGGTTTGTTCTTGTAAAAGAAAGTGACCACGCCCTCCACACAAACTACTTCTCCACTGATAATTGCAGAGTCGTTGACCAAGTCATACGCGTTTTTTGTTTTTCACATAAACCAGATTCCACGACGTCTCAGTCATTGCAGTCATGGTGCCGAAGTAGCCTAACACCAACACTCGCGCCACCTTCGTGTGCACGTACTACCAACGGAAATGGCTATGGGACTCGCCATGGCCAGCGGCCAGGCTTGGTCGCGGCAGGTATACCAACTGTTGACTGGTGCTTGCGCGTCTCGCATTGGAAGACACGACCAACAGTCTACTCGGTCTTAAGCAACATATATGCTAATAACTTGAAATATTTTTAAAAAATCATGTTTCTGTAAAAGTTTTTTAAAAATTTATCTGAGTGTGAGAACAGCAAGTGTGAGGGTGTTGTCCTAACTGAAACGGATGATAGCGCGATAGTTGTTTACTTGAACGGCACTGAGTAGGCTAACATCCGCGTGCATTTTGGTCCAATTCTGCCTTCATTTTATAATATAAAAACTAAATAATAAAAATAATAATAATAAATTGAAGGAAGGGCCGTATCAAAGCCTGTTTTCTGGTGCATTTAAAGTAAACAACCGGTCAGCGAATGCTGAAACTTTCACTTTGGGCTTGGCTGTGTTGGAGCCTTTTTTGTCTCTGTCACTTACCGAGTAATGTAAATGTGTCTTACTTAATTCTCAATCAATTATGGATCGCACGACCCCGTGCCTCGAAAAATTCTGCGCTGGGACGGTAACGTGAGTACATTAACCTCTCTAGTGGCTGGTTGTGGTTTTATCATTTTCCCTGATTTACATGCCACTCTATTTTTTAAAAGGAATCCATTACTGAGGAAAGTGGGCTGTCCGATTCATCTGAAGGATGTCATGGAGTGTTTGATTCGACAAATGGTGATTTGATGAAAAGACTTGACACACATTTCCAGGTAAACCATTCAATTCTTGTTTTGTGTACAAAACTTTCTCCTACATGCTGATCTCACCCAAAGTTCATTTTTCTTACATATTGTTATAGGATCTTGTCCTACCAATTGACATTTATTTTCTGGTAAATATTCCTGACTTATGGAAACATATCTTCCTCTAGGTACATCATGAAGGTAATGGATCGAGTACTGGTACTTCAGATTACAAATTTTCAGTTGTAAGTTGACTCTTGTTTGTATTAAAGTAGGCAGGTTTTTCTTTTTGAGTGTTTGATACAATATGCATTGAATACATTATGTTGAACTCACTGAGGATATGTTTCTGTTTAGTCTCTACCAGATCAGCTACTGGATGACTTAACTGCACAAAATGAGAGCCTTCAGGACAGGCTTGACTCGCATCTAAATGTAGGCATAATTTTAAAATCCACTGGTTTTATACCTATGAAAAAATCGAATCCACTTTTACTCCTTCTTGACTATTTTTTATTTACACTGTGTGTTTTAATGTTGATGATATTTGGGGTTTCAGATGCCCCCATCTCCGTTCAGTGACAACAGATCAACAGACAGCCTCCATGAAAGGATTGGACTACACGTCGAGGTATGCATGTGAATAATATTATCCTGCATGATGACAACTGAGTCATTTTCATATTTTCATTTCAGTGATTCCAGACATTTAAGTGTCATCCTGTTACACTGTTCCATTATTCAGTGCCATTAATTTTCTTTTACTCATAGGATGTCGACCCAGCCGATGAGGGTTCTCACCAATCTAATGTCCCGCGGCCCAGTTTGGTGGATACACCTTTTCGGACAGTTGATGGCTTGGAGGAGAGGATTGCCCGACATTTTCAGGTATCGTGTTAAATTTTGTACAATGTTGAATATTGCATTTACCTTTTCTTGCATCTCCTATCTCTGTGTAACACCGTGTGAAGAATATTTTCCTGGTTCCTTATTACAGGACTGAGAAAACAGTTCATCTTGGGTTAAGGTTCATCGTACCAGATGGCAGCGAAGATGATGAAGTTACCTCTGCTATTGGCGGGTGTTTACACACTTCCATCTTGAATATCAGAAGAAGTATCAGGAGACACCGTTCTTTTCAGCTGAGCATCGATGGCAGATGTTGGACTTCTGCACTCAAAAAAGTGCTTGAGTGTTACACCAATACCAAATGTTAGAAAGTGACCAAATTTATTGCCTATGTTTTCATAATTATTTTCAGCATCATCATTATTACGAGCACAAATATCACTCCTCCCACTGATTGACTTTCCCTTATAATAAAGGCAATCTTGACAGTAATAACGAATACCCTCCGAAATAGGGGGTTGTAAGCTTTTGATATAAGTCAATATGCTGTAGGAGCTGGATGGCAAGTTGTTATCTTCGGGAAGTAGGCCAGAGAAGGTCTTGATGGTGCGCTGCAATCCTAATTTGGAACCACGGTCTTTTAAATGAAGCTCTATGATGTCAACTATTGCTTCATTTACGCTCCTCTCTGTGTATGCATAAAGCTTAATATAATTTCGTTCATGGGCGTTTCTTAGAGACTTTTGGCTGCGAACAAATCGAATACTTTCTTCAGTGTCATTGTCTAGATCCACCCTATTCTCAACAACACAAGATTGTTCATCTCCAGTTGAATCCTCACTAGTACCAGAAGACATTTCATCTAAAGAGGATTTGCTGCTACTGTCAGTCTCATCCGAAGAGCTGCCACAACTTCTTGGACTAAAGCTGCAGTCCATTTTTTGGCTGTGATGCTGACTTGACAAACTCATCTCAGATCGATCATCTTCTGAAAAAAGAAAAGGTTACATAAACTTCAAAAAAAATACTTCCAATAACAAAGCTATTGGCTCCATAAGCAGCACTGTATTCGTAACTCCATGTACACTGGAGGTGCCTCTGATAATATATGAACAAAAATGATTTCTCAGGTAATTTTAGGAGTACAAATTAAAATTGTGAGATGACTTACAATACACTTGACATCATCTTGACCACTTCAAAAGTTTACCCATATTGTTCCCGAAACATGATTCAACTAGTACCTTTTTCTTGAGGGCTCCTGACAGGAGAGCACTCTGGTAGGAAGCCGGCAAAAGTTAGAGCACGAGAGACCACCATCTAGAATGAATATGCAAAACAAATACATTAAAGTCAATATACACTGGCGACCAAAATTAGCGGTCCACTAACGGCGGGCGCTGTAATTTCTAAGTTTTTGAAGGTAGAACCTTGAAATTTGCAACAGGCCTGCCTCAAACCTTTGACTCGAGCCTCTGGAAGCGGCAACACCAGGTGCCACTCCCTCTGGTAACAGCCACCCCTAACGCGCGGCGGGGTGGAAAAACGCCGAAAGAGGGCGTCAGAAAACACTGTTAAGGAGGTCCAATGGGGGTAAAACTTCGTTTACCAGTTCAATAGACCCCGGGTGACAAGGTAACATCATAATTTGAACGGTCGTTCAAACCCACCCCCCACCCCAGTTACCCCCACCCCCTACGGAGGGTTAATTTTTTTGTCACCAAAAGTGAATTGCGCGTCATGCAGGAGCCTTCGGGGCACATGCCCGTCTGTTTTTACCCCGATAGGACAAACCCTTTGATCGCAACCCCTAAAAAACGAAAAGACATTTTTGAAAATTGAGGTTTTTTGACCTTAAATAAATTTCAGAATCGAAAAAGACGTCAGAAAAGGTGTGCAGGGCCTGTGCCAATACAGCCCAATCGAAAATTTCCATCCGAAAAAAAATTCACCCCCTCGTATGGGGTGGCTAGCCTTAACCCCTGCCCTGCCGCCCCCAAGGGGCGGAGGTGAATTTTGGACCCAGCGCCAGATGCGCCTTGTCCAGGGCCATCAGCACACAAAATTTGAAGTCCCTCGTCCGATCCGTTCTCGCGCTACATCCAAAAAACCTCGAAAACCAAGAAAACCCACCCCTAAAAGTCACCCCCGATACCGCCGAACTAAATAGGGGTAGCAAATCGTTTCGAGCGGCGCAGGGTGTCCCAAACCTTTGTCTTGAAGGGCCCGGACGGCCAAACCGCTGCGGCCACCGGAAGGTCCTGAAAAAGCCCGTCACCCGGGACTCTGTACCGGGGACCACTGCACCGGGCGGCCGCCGCCGCGCCCGGAGCGCCGGGAGGGCAGGCCACCGGTAAGGCACCAAGCAAACGTCTACTCGCCGGCAGGGACTGGATCGGCCGTGCCGCACCGCGCCGCTCGGCCGGCTCCCGTCTGCCATCGATGCTCAGCTGAAAAGAACGGTGTCCCCTGATACTTTTTCTGATATTCAAGATGGAAGTGTGTATAAATCAATGAATGCCAACAGAGGTCAATATGATGTCAGCCTTATAATGAATACGGATGGAGTCAGAATCAGAGAAAGCAGCAAGAAAGAGTTATGGATTGCCATGTTTTCTGTTGTTGAAGCACCCGCCAATAGCAGAGGAAACTTCATCATCTTCGCTGCCATCTGGTACGATGAACCTTAACCCAAGATGAACTGTTTTCTCAGACCGCTTTGTGAGGAGTTGGTCAAGCTTGACAGTGAAGCTAATTATTGGAAACACCCAAATACGGGAGTAATTGACAACAGCAAAGTGAAGGTGCCTGGAGGAGTGTTAAATGCTCCAGCAAGGGCAATTACGCAAAATGTTTTGCTTTTCAATGGAGTCTACGGATGCAACACCTGTGAAATCAAGACTGTGAAAAGCACTCCGGTTCCCAACAAGAAGAGATTTAGGATTTACCCCTACAAAGCCAACGTTGTACTGCGATCCTAAGAAAGGATGGAGACTCAAGCCCGGGAGGCTATAGAAAACATGGGTCATGTGATAGGTGTCAAAGGACCATCGGTGCTTGCTTTGATTCCATCTGTGGATGTATCTAAATTCTTCATACCTCTGTGCTTCTAGGTGTAGTGAAACAGATGCTGACTATCTGCACCACTCTTCCAGGACCTTGGAGAATAAAACATTTATTACCTGGCATTGACCAATATTTAGCTGCTGTCAAGCACCCTGACTTTGTTCACAAATCACCAAGGGTATTGTCTAAAATGAAGTTCATGAAGGCTTCAGATTTTTATTATTTTTTGTTGTTTGAGGGGTTACCAGTTTTAAGTAATCGTCTCCCAGACAGGTTCTTTCATCATTATTTGCTTTTGGTGAAAGGCATCTACCTTTTGCTGTGCAGTGATGTAAAGGAGACTGACATTGATGAGGCTGATCGGCTTTTGCAAATTATTTGTACAGCAATTGGCAGGTTTGTATACGGATCGGCAGCTGACCAGTAACATGCATAACTTGTGCCATTTAGCCTTAGTTACCCGTAGATATGGACCTTTATCGTACAACAATGCATTTATTTTTGAAAATGTAAATGGACTGATTGCCAGATCCACACATGGAACTCAGTTTGTTATTAAAAAAATTCTTAATAATGTTCGTATTGCACAGGGGGTTCAAGTTCTCAGAAATATTGTGAGGGGTTCTTCTTCTGTAGAAAGTTGGGGCCTTGATAGTTCAAGTGTAACTGGGTTGGGAGAGAGGTGTAAAGTTAATGTTTCTCCTAAAGAAGCAGAGGTGTTTGGAAGTGCCACAATCTTTTCAAGGGCTAGGATTGGACCAGAAACATTTACGTCTGAAATCTATAGGAAGTTGACTTCAGAAAATTTCCATGTTATGTTTAAGGACAATACAGTCACTAAGTATGCCATCATAAAATATTTTGCTCAAACTGAAAATAATGTGTAGGCATGTTTGAGATTGTATAAGGTAGACCACACAAAAGTATTCTACCATCCGCAAACCCTATGTGCTATCAGCCATTTGATTCCTGTGGAAGAACACAATATTGTGGTTGTGAAAGATGTAACTAAAATTGCTATGGTTAAAGTTGGGAAAATTATGTCCTTTCTTTTTAAGAGACCAAATTTGTTGTCTGTCAGTGTAAATTAGCAAGCTTTGCTTAATTTTTTGATTTTTGTATTTTAAAGGTGTTGTGTGTTCAATTGAGAACGATGCACATGTGCATATAAGTTGAATTATGCATTATATGTACTCTTACAAATGCATCTCATTGCTCCCCACTTACATGCTGTGACAAAGATGAAACAGAAGCAATCCCAAACCGGGATGTTGTGTCCGGGTCAAAGGCAAAGAACTTGGATGTTTTGCTGCTACAGTAGTAGGTTTTGGACTGGCGAAAGGTTGACAGGGAATTGAGGTACAGCAGACATATGATGTGTGGCTAGTAATGACCAATACCACCAGGTGGTGGGGTGGGCATGAACATAACACTCCTCCCCCTTTGCAAAAGTTACGCAATGCAAATAAATACTGTAGTAAAACAGTCATTAGGGTTTACAAAAGAAAATCGGGGCTAAAGGGGTAAAACAATAGCTGAACCTGATACGCAATAATATTTTTTAATCAACAAAGGCCAACTTTGATGCGCACAATAAAAGAATAAAACATCTCGTAACAGATGGAAAAGAACATGGGACGTTATACAAAGCCGATTGTAGAACAAAAAGAAAGTGTTGCGTGGTCTGAATGGAAATGGAAAGGAGCTAAGAAGGCAAAAAAAAATCTTGTAAGTGACAAGTAACAAGTGAAAAAAAAACAACGGAGGGGGGGGGGGGGGGGGGCGAACGACAGCGTCGGCGGCGAAGTGCGGCGGGAGAGCACACTGCTCTTGCCGGGTACATGGCAGGGGTGGTGCACCTCGTCGGAGTCCACAGGGCCCGGGGGACTAGGAGGGGGAGCGCTGTCGAGAAAACGCACGGCTCGTCGCCTTTCGGCGGCTTCATCTCTTTCCCGGCCTTCTTCGCGATCAGCTTGCGCCCGGAATGCACACACCACGTCTTCGCCCGCTTCGAACCACAGCGCGGCGCGAGCACCACGGCCATGATGACCACCGAAGCACAGAAAAGTCGGAAGGGTGGCCTAACCTTGACTCCGCAGGCGCTACGATGCCGGCGGAAGCCAGCGACCTTGACGAGTGGGGCCACGGCTATCCAGAGGCCGGGCGGGTAGGGTGGTCCCAAAAAAGCGACATGTTAAAATGTTTATCGGACCCAACGAAATATGATGCGTTATGACCTCCCGAACCACTGTGCCAAAGATGAGATCGATATTGTAGGGGTTTTGCCCTAGGGTTGGCAGTGCCTAAAACTGGTGCCTTTCGTTGGGCCTCTGTTGGTGGTTCCGCGCGTTAGTTGCCCTTGACAACCGCTACTAAGCCTGTATCAGTCCTGAATAGAGCCTGGTTCCTTCCCTGTGATCCGCTCCTTTCCTTGCCTATTTCCTTGCCGGCCAAATCCTAACAATATCTCAACCTGAAATGCTGGCACAACGCGCTGAAAGTTTTGTCATTTGTGCCGCATTTCGAAGTGCCCGCGCGGGGCCGGTCGACTCTATGTCCACATGATGAAAAGCCACCGGCGGGATTGAAAGCCGAAGACAGTCGCATATCGACCTAAACATGTGCCAACAGTCGTGCAGTGGTCAACTACGAGGCCTGCAGGGCGGTTCCGATGCGACCGTGAGAATACTCCACGCGGCAGAGCCACTGCTTAGTGACCGGCCCCGCGCTCCACGCCGAAATCTATTTCTCAGTTGTGCCAGTATTTCGGGTTGAGATATCGATCTCATCTTTGGCGCAGTGGTTCGGGAGGTCATAACGCATCATATTTCGTTGGGTCCGATAAACATTTTCACATTTTGCTTATTTTGGACCACCCTACCGGGCGGGTACTTCCGAGCCCTCGCTCCGATCGTGCGCGCACCTGCTGTCAGCAGCGGCCGAGGGCAGCCGTAGCAATCGACGCACTCCGAGTAGAGTTGCATAGTAGCAAGCTTGGACTGGCCAGGGCGGCGATTTGTAAATCGCCGCCGGGGTCCCGGGCCGGGCTGGGGCCCTTTCCAAAAGATATGCACAGAGTTGACTCTAGTAAGGAGTTGCAGACCAATCGGCTGTTGGGGCCGTCGGGATGGTAGCCAGTCCAACCCCGATGGTGAGCAGAGGACGCTGCGACTGCCGACCGGTCGGTCCGATCTGTCCGTCGCTCCTGCAGTGTATTACCCTACCAGGGACAACCAGTACTGGCCACGTATGATCATACACTCATTGTATATTCCCATATAAGTGCATGAATTGACCACATATACGGTCATAAATCCATTGTATATGTTCATATATGTGCATATATCTAAAAACTCTACACCCGTATTGCTGACTGACTGACTGACTCACTCACTGACTGACATGCGATATCTCGGCAACCAATATTCCTAGACACTTGCGGTAAAATTCTTTGGGATCCTCACAAAAATAATTGGGAGGGCAGAAAAATTTTCTACCCCGCCAGAATTCGTCTTCATGCCCAAAAAACCTCATTTTTGTTTTCACATTTCAAAAATGGACCTTAACCAGAGGCGCGAGACGGCATTTCACATATAATCACACACATCTCGGAAACCCAGCCACCTAGACACTTGCGGTTTGCGGCACTGCCAAGGGCAAAGGAAGAGGGTCATGGACAAGTGCCACTGACACCCGTCTCGAGACCCCGGACACCGTCCTCGAGAGCTCATCTACTAAAATTCGGAATATCTCGGCGGGCAATTGACCTAGACTCATGCGGTTTGCGGCAATGGCCTAAGGAGAAGGGTGCGGGTCGTCAGCGATACTAAATGACACCGGTCTCGAGACCCCGGGCCCCGCGCTCGAGAGCCGACCTGCCCAACGGAAAGGCATCTCGGGAAATACGTCACATAGAGACTTCAGGCTTGCGGCACTGGCAAGGGCAAAGGTAGCGGGTCATGAACAAGTGACACCGACACCGGTCTCGAGACCCTGCACCCCGTCCTCGAGAGCTCATCTACTTAAATGGGGAATATCTCGGCAACCAAGCGACCTAGGGACTTGCGGTTTGCGGCATTGGCCGGGGTCAAGGGTGCCGGGAGTGAGCAGGTGCCAATGACACCGGTCTCGAGACCTTGGACACCGTCCTCGAGCGCCAACATGTATTTTGCGAACCAATAGTCCTAGCGACATGCGGTTTTCGGCATTGACCTTGGCGGAGGGTGACGAAAAGAAAAAAGGCCACGGCGTCTACCGGTCTCGAGACCCTGCACCCCGTCCTCGAGCGCCAACTTCTATCTTCCAAACTAAGAGGCCCAGCGACATGCGGTTTTCGGCATTGACCTTGGCGGAGGGTGACGAAAAGAAAAAAGGCCACGGCGACTACCGGTCTCGAGACCCTGCACCCCGTCCTCGAGCGCCAACTTCCATCTTCCAAACGAAGAGGCCCAGCGACATACGGTTTTCGGTATTGACCTTGGCGGGAGGCGACGAAATGGATCAAGGCCACGACGACTACCTGTCTCGAGACACTGCACCCCGTCCTCGAGCGTCAACATCGATCTTCCAAACGAAGAGGCCCAGCGACATGCGGTTTTCGTCATTGACCTTGGCGGGGGGCGACGAAAAGGAACAGGGCCACGACGACTACCGGTCTCGAGACCCCACACCCCGTTCTCGAGAGCCAGCGTTTAACTTTTGAACAGAGGGGCCTAGCGACATGCGGTTTCCGGCATTAGAAATGGGGCGCCCGCAGGGCGTCAAGAACATGGTGGGCCCGCAGGGCCCACGTGGCGTGAGGGGACCTCGAGCGCAGCGAGAGGTCCCCTCACGCCACTCAAGAGGGCCGAAGGCCCTCTAAACGAGCTTTCGAATGCGCGCGGAGCGCGCATGAGAAAGCGAGTTGGCTTCATATATGGCCATATATTCATCTTATATGGTCATATAAGTTTGTATACATTGCATATATGATCATATACATATTGTATAAGGGGAAATACCCATGTATGGACCATGTACGGAACCATGTATACATCATATATGGAATCATATACGGGTTGTATACACCCATATGCAGTACCATATATAGTCTGATCAGTCTGGGAAAAACGCTGGATCTCGGAGCTTCCACGGCTCTGCCACCTAAGCAGCTGCAGCAACACTGAGGACTGGGGGTCGGGGGCTGGGTAGGTCTGTGGGCCTGGGGCAAAGAGCGTCAACGGGCGGGTCTGTCGGGTCTCGGCGCTCGGTGTGCGAGAGAGAGGGACGACGCACGGGTCTAGCAGTCGCCGGAGCCAAGCGGCGGTCGAGCAGCGGCCGGCGGGTCCAGGCGAGACCCGGCCGAACGCGCGCGGGCGACACTGGCTGGGTTCGGATGCAGTCCGCCTATCTCGGACGCATGAGAATTGATAATGAATTCAAGCCTTTGCCGGTGGAAAAGTATATAAATAATAGTGAAAGGTGTGTAAGGAGACCATCGCGAACACTTAGGTCCGGTTTTTTGCTTACAATTTTAGGCCCAAGGTACTTTGCGGTGAACTTTTGACCTCAGCGCCGGCTAGGTAGACAACACTTCCGGCAGCTTCTGTCCACGCCGACCGGCCGAGCCAACGGGTCTACGTCAGACCCATTGGCTTCAGCCGGCCAAGACCCGACCCGAACCGCTCCAAGCGGGTCGGGTCGGAACCGTCGCTGCCGAGCGACGGGTCTGCGCCGAGCGGCAGACCCACCCGTTGACGATCTTTGGCCTGGGGACCCTGTCACATCTGGCCCGTGCTGTGGAGCAGTGACCCGGGGTAGTGGAGGTGTGAAAGAGACAGGGGAAATTTTCGAACGTCTTGGAATATTGATGTCCTTCAAACACCAACATGTTCGGAAGCATACAAGGAATCACTCATCCAAATTTCAAGCAAATATCTTTTGAATTACAGTCTACAGAGCTAAAAACGTGGTTTCAAAAATTTTTAAATGAGTCGATGAGTACGGCTCAAATCCAAGTCTTTCGGTCGAATTTTATATGGCTGATCTTGGAATTTTGTGTTAAATGCAACTACAATCATCGTCTTTAATATAGTTCACGCAAAAATGGATTCGCAATCGAGAATTTAGATGTCTCCAGTACCCTCATTAAAGCGTGAGGGGTGCCTTTTGTTGACACAAACGGGTCCGGCCGAAGCAGGCAGCCCCCTCTCCCACCTCCCCCCGGAACGCACTGCTACCGCAGCAACACCAGCGTTCTTCCCAGACTGATCAGACTATACAACAATATACGAAACGTATACGAGTGTATACGATCGTATACATTCCATATACGGTTCATATACAACCCTTTTCGCCCGGGAAATCCCTGGTTCGACATTTCTAAAGGCCTCTCGATGCCGCCGCGCTCGTGCGTGACTAATGCGGTGGCTGCAGTGTGCGGGCCTCAACTCTGAGCACGGCGCAGGTCCTCCCCGGAAGCCGGGGCTGGCCGGGGCTGCCTGGTCCTTCGGCTACCTGAATGGCACTGTGCGGCGTGAAGGGTGAAGGCCGTGGCCCTATTTATTGCACCCCCGCCCGGCAGGCTGCGTAGCGCGCCTCATCGCAGCTCCGCCGGAGCTGGGGGTCTCCGGACCGCCGCCTGCCATTGCTGCCATGCTTCTGCCGTTCAAAACACATTTTCTAGTGGTGCTACGGACTTCGTTCAAACTGCATACCCGTCTGAAATTAAAGCGACAAGGCGTTTGGTGCGGTCTGGTTTAGTGTTAGGGACTCCCTTGAGAAGTGAACAATTTTTACTAGGCCATCGGCAAGGAGTCCCGTTAGGGTCGTTGGCCCTGCGGTGTACACACACACACACACACAAAAGCATTGTGTCTTTTGCGTGGCACAGACTAAGGAAGTGGGAGAGAGATGGGGCACCCGGCTGGATGCTGAAGTGCAGGAGAGACGGAGAAGCACATGTTCATCCCGCACGGCAGACGCAACGCAGTCGGTAACTCAGTCGATATAGTCGAGTCAGGGAAGGATGGCAGACCGGCGTCAAAGGTTTCGGAGACAATACCACCAACGCCTTTGTGAAGCGTTTATTGGTGGTCTTCACGGCGTGTTGGTCGGGTCCTACCCTGGTCCTAGAGTGTCCACACAACGTTCTGATGTCTCAGCATCTCGGGCCAGGCTTGCATGCATATTGACCGAGGGGGGCCTCAGTTTACGGACGGGTGTACACTGACTGGTGACTGGACCGGACTTTTCCATTGACTGGAATGAAAAATTCACGATCATTTATGGTTCCTGTGTTCTGAGCTGTCACCCACCCCAAAGTAGGCTAAAACTCATTCCTACCGTGACCAAAACTCAAAACGAAAATATTTTTGTTATGCTTAGAAATCTGTGGATGCTTTGGAAAAACAAATGCAAAAATGGGTGGGCACTACCTCGTCCCAGGCCTCCGCCTGGAACCCTCCTGCTTAACTTCGGTGTTCGAATGGGAACCGATGTACCAGGTATTGACCGCCGCAAAGACACCGGCACAACGCAGCGGCCTTTTTCAGGGGCACGCTTCCGCAACGGTCAATGTAGCCCCCTCCGCCAGCCAGATTTCCGGAATCAACTCCCTTCGACTGGCTGGCTAGTCTGTGGCACTGCGGCCACTCCCGAGCGGATTGGGGGGGAGGTAGGCTTTCCTATATCGTACACAGCCGAAGCTGCTGTACTTCACGACGAACCCTAGTCGCGACGGCGTGTCCTCGTCTGCCAGATTCACAGGGAGCGAAAACGAAGGTACCGAACCCTAGGTACCCCCGCAGCATACACCCGAGTCTCCGAACCAAGTTTCCTTGGTAGACACAGAGCCCCCCCGCCGGAAATCCCGGGCGACCGAGAGAACCTCGGACCCGGGAACGGGGGTAAGCCCGACCGTGCTGCGGGAATCTTCAAGTTGAAACCCAACGCTTACATCTCTCAGTGACGCAGCGCGCACGGCCGTTCAGACAGCCATACCGACGCCACGTTCGGAAGTATATTTTACCCTCTGTCTTCCAAGCGCAGACACAAGAAAAATTTAGAGGAATCGGTAAGATTCGAACCCCCGACCTTTCAGTCGCTGCCCATCCACTATACCCACGCGGCCACAGAGCCGCGATGAGTTTTCTTGCGCCCCCCTCTATTCTTTACACACCGTCGTCTAAGCTGAGCCGACAGAAAAAATGCACGGACCGGCAAAGAGTTGAACCCTGACCAGCCGCCAGCCGGCTGGACTCGCTAACCGCGCGGCTACCGGGCTTCAGTGCGAGAACCCCGTGCGCTCCCGGTACTGTAGCCGCACGACGTGTCCGACTGGAAATTGAATGGACTTTGACTGGAGAGTGACTGGACTGGAAGGCGTACACTGACTGGAAGCACTGGGGTACCCCTCGATATTGACACAAAGTTCCGACTCGGGGACGCATGGACACTCTAGGACGAGGAGGCTGTCCCTTCGGGAGCAGCGGAACGACCGTAATTATCACCCACACAAAGACAGCAAACATCAATGCGAGCCGGTCTGCCATCCTTCCCTGACTCTACTATAACGTCTCGTTGATTTCGAAAATTTGTTTGGGATAGTCGATTAAACTCGCGCCCACTTGGAAAAGAGCGAATTCATTTAAATTTCGGAGCAGATTTTATGAGTGATTTAGATGGTCCGGGTTCGAATACCAGCTTCACGTTGACTTCTCGCGATTGGTACCGTTGTGTAAGCCCAGATAGAGCTTTATTGAGCACTGCCACGGGATGTGAACCGTGTTAAATATGA